>JABUQX010083433.1:37500-54647 GCA_015478945.1 Trachelipus rathkii | reverse complement strand
CACGATGAGACATTTGGATTTGCTAATTAAATCAAAGCTATAAGTAATTTAAACAAATAATAAACCAAAAAGGTTTTAGAATAGTCTTATCTAGTATATATTATATATATACTGAAATAATATAGTATTATATATAGCAATATATATATTTATATTATAATAATATATATAGTTAATATAATAACTTATATTATATTGAGGGGGTTATATTATATAGATATAATATAGTATATATTATTATAATAATATCATATACCATAATATATAGTAATATATTATATATAATATGATTAATATATATGATAATATATTATCATTATATATTATATAATATATATATATATATATTATATATGTAATATTATATATTATATATTATATCAGAATATATTAAAGTTTATTTAAGTCTATGATTCTTTATGGATTAAGAGGAATGAGTGATAAAAATCGTATAAATACTTCTGAATTTGAACTTGAACTCAATCAGTCTCTTCCATTTTCTTTATATGTGAAATAGTGTAAATATGATGTTTATATATAATATTATATAGTATTTATAATTATTAGTATATATATATTATATTATAATGTAATATATATATATATATATATTATATTATATTCTTAATATAGTATATAATATTTAAATATTAGATTATATCAGCACAAAAACGATTTTAAGAAACTATGAATTGCGACAAAATATCTCTTAAAGAATTAAAAAAAATTTCCCAAAAAAACTGCGTGTTATTATATATGTTGTGTGACTAAGGTGTATATATAATATATAAATACCATTATATTTATATACATGCCTAAGTAAAGTAACATAAAAGTAATGTTAAAATATTAATATTAAGTATATATAAACCAACTAGTGTGAAGCGTTATGATATGTTAATTTGTATAATTAATTAAATATTATATATGATGGACAAGTAAGTTTTAAAAATTCCCTTATTATTCATGTATTAAAATTTAAATTATTTAGTATAAAAAGCATTAATTTATTAATTATATGTATAAATATCATATATTATATATTATATTAATATAGTATTATAGGACTACTCATTAATTCTTGAACTGATAAGAGATATTTCTGATATAAGCTAAAAAACGTAGTATATACTATTTATTTATCGCTATTGTATAAAAATATAACTTATAATGAAAATAGTAAGTATATATATTATATAGTATTAGTAATATATAATTTATATGATTATTATCTGACTTACTATAGATTTAAGTATATATATTATATTAGATAATATAATTTATACTCTTAGTATTATTATATTATTACTATCATCACTATATATATATCAGATATATATAAAAATACATATAGTTATATTATTAAGTATAATTAAATATAATATATTATATATAGAAGTTGTATTTATATTATAATATATATTATAGGAGTAATAATTATATATATATATAGATTAAAAAATAATTATCCATATCATAAGGCATATTAAATATATATGAATATATTATTATTATTAGTTTGTAACAAATACCTTTTATATTATTATATATAATTTTATTTCTTCTTAATTAATTTTATTTATTTATATTTTATGTATTAATTATTATCTAATATTATAATAAAATTTAATTTTATAATTATAATAATAGTATAATAAAATAATATAATAATTATCGTAAATTTATTATTATTTATATAATTATTATTAACATATTCTATATTTATTAAATGATAATTATAAATTTTTTTTAATAAAAAGAAAATATAATAGAATATATTATTTTTATTAAAATTAAATATTTTAATTTATCTAAAGATTATTTAAATGTTTAATATTTTAATAATAATTTTACTTGTAAAAGTTATATTAAATTATAAAATATTATTTTATATAAATGAAAAATGATCTAAAAAGGAATATAATAAAATTGCATAAAAAAATAGCTTTTTAAATCAGCATATTATACACATATTTTTATATTAATATATATTTAATTTCTGATGAGTTATAATATAATATTATTATAATTATATATTTAGAAAATTTATATTTAAATATATATATTTATATATACTATACATCTGAACTATCTATAGTTTTTCAAATATCTTATATCATTTATAAATTAAAATAACTATTATATATTTTAGTATATATATAAGAAAGATATATCTATTTTTATATAAAATATTAATTAAAATATAATTTTATATTATTATATTATAATAAATATATATATATAATATAAGTATTATATATCATTATATAAAAATATTATACAATTTATTTATAAATATTATTAGTCTATATAAATAGACTTTAGTGTTATATATATAAAGATATAGTATATATATATATATATATATTATAAATATAATATATATGATATAATTAATAGATATATTATATTTATATATAGAATAATATTATAATATATATATTATATATTATATATAATTATTATATATATTATATATATATAATAAATTATATATAATATAATATATATATAGTATTATAATATTATATATATATATTATATAATTATTATATTATATATATATAATATATTATTAATATATATATATATATAGTTATATACAATTCTTATTAACTCTGACACTAAAACATTATTATTATTATAATCTCTAACATGTTGTAGAGATTAATTAACCGTACTGAAGCAAAAATTATTTTAAAAAATATTTCTTTTATATATACATTATATATATAAAATTATATAACATATAAATGAATAATATATATATATAATATAATATAATAATTTATATATACAGTATAAGTAATTATAATAATATTATAATATATATATATATATATATTATATAATATATATATATTCAGTAGTTATACATCAGAATATGAACCTCTAATCTAAACCACAACCGCAAAGATTCATAAAAAGGCCTTTTTTTCACTTCAAAGGATTGCCGCCGACTAAAAGACAACATGTTCCTATAGGCCTAAGGCAGTACGCTATTAAGATATAGGTATATGTATAGGCTATAATATTATAGCTTATTTCTAGCTTCTACGCACGTGTCGACCTAATATGGTAGATAGAAATGTCACGTTCTTATGTGCTGAACCTAGTGTTAGTGGTACGGGAGTTCGATTTGGTGACATATTAGAATGGTGCATAGGATGTCTTCCTTCTACGAGTTAATTACCCCATACCCCCTTCTAGCCTTTTCTAGCCATGACATGCCTACGTCAATAACCGGAAATAATAGTGTCTAACCGATTTAAAGTACGAGGACATTTAGTGTATATTAGAAGATGCTATAGCATGCTTCCTTCTACAGGAGTGCCCCCCACCCCCCTTTTAAGCCCTTCTAGTCACCAGTTATATCGATAGTGAAGACGAATACAACCGAATATTTTTATCGCATTAGACATAAATCGACACTGTTTGAATCGATTCTGTTGGTACGACGGAATCATCATTCTAACAAGAGTAGTTATTAATATTAACCTACCCCCTTTTCTTAATGCACTGTGCTTAACACTTCTTATTCTGAGGCTTTGAAGCGACTCGTGTTTGTTAGTGTGTTTGATGTTATCGAGTCGATGGCCCTATTGCGAGGTCAAGCGCTTCACCGTTGCAGTTTTTAGAACCTACCACACATCATTTTTAGTTAGAGACTACCCTTCGTCATAAAACTCTATATGACGTGTTGTCAAACGTGGGTAGGAGTGTCTCAAAAATAAATTCTTGGTAATTACTTCCGAACGCCAGACCAAGTCCAGGCGGTGTCGCTTTTATGGGCAAAAAATGAGCAAAAACATGACATATTTCATTAGCAAAAGATGTTTAGAGTCATCGTATCTTCTCAAACACTGGTATGTCTTCCTTTACTTTTCTGTTCACCTATCCAACTGTTCAAGTTGCCCAACGCAAGGGTCCCCGCCCCCCCCTTTAAATTTTAAAAATGGAACTTAAAAGCTAAAATTGAGTGAGTTTATATGAAGAGAATAAATGAATAGTGAATGGCTATGTTTAAATTTATTTGGTAATCAATATGGGCCGGAGCGGAGCCGAGCTGGTGGTTGCCAGTCAGAATGAAATCTGGCTCCATCTACATATTAGAACAATATATCTGGATCATCTATGTTTTCAACGGTGCAGAATTCATTTTTGGGGTTTTCAACCCCAAAATGAATTTGAGACCCCCCTCTCGAAGGGGGGTCCCCCCGAAAAAGAAGAAAAACTTAGAAGAAGACGAAGAAGATGATGATAGAAAGAAAGAAGGAAAAAAGAAGAAGGTCTCAGACATCGGGATCAAAACTGAAGTGCATTTGTAGATAGGTAACTATACAGGTACCGTGTGCGAACCGGTCTGTAACGATTGTGACAATTGTACCACATACTTACTATTAGTGTACTTATATAGTTTTATATAACTAAAGATATCATTTTTTGAGGAATCCCAAAAACTCTCAAATGATGTCTAAACCCCTTCAGCGGTCTTCTAGAAAAAAGACGAAAAAGCGGTGAGAGATGCATTTATTGCTGCAAATCAAGTTCCAACTCTCTAACGATCGCAGGGTGCATGAGCGAAAGCGAGTTACCCCGCCCGCATCGGCGCCCACGGCCGGAAACGACGCGAGCGCCTGCCAGGCGCAATTTTACTGCGCGAACGCTAAATATTTTGGTTTATAAAAGTTTAATATTACACTATTTTTTTAATAAAAAAATGTTTACCATTACTTTGTATTTTTTTCAGTAACCGTTTTTCATGTACTAATGAAACAGTTATTTATTTTATACCTTAACTTTATCTTAAGTTTTTTTTTTATATTTAACAAAAAACCGTTGTTCACATTTATTAATTTTTGTAATAAAACATAATTTTTTACCTTAAAAGCCTATATTTCAAATAAGCTAAGTGCGCAAAATACCCCAGAGGGTATCCCACTCCCTTCACCCCGGCTATGGCTTATGTCTTACTGCTATTTATTGTCTTACTGATAGTATAGGTTTACTGTGTTCAGTCTATCCGAAAACACACATTCTGGTGGAAAAATAACTTCATTAATTAAAATAGGTAACAGTATTATACATTATAATATATAATATTTATAATAGTATATATATATATATTATATATAATATTATATATATATATTATATACTATATTATACTTATATATATATATATAGATATATAATATTATATATTATATATTATTGCTAGAATATCATCATTCGTAACAATATGTATAACATTGGTATGGCTAGAGATAACCACCTTAGTTCTCCGTGTTTATAGTTTTATATATATTTGATATCAACTAGATATTATCAAGTTCAAGAATTATATATTAACTAATATATATATATATATATATTATATAAATTATAATATATATATTAATATATATTATATATTTAATCAGAAATCATGTTTTTTTTAATATGATAATATTAATATATAAGATATTATATATATATATTATAATTATATATAATATTATAAGATAATTTTTATTATATATATATTATAATAATATTATATATATATATATAATTATATATGTATTATATTTTAAATATTATAATTGAAAAATACAAAGAAAATAAAAGTAATTAACAATTTTTATTAAAAAAAAAAGTGTATATTAACGTTACAACTACGAAATATATTAGCGTTCGACGCTTAGTAATATGCGCCTGCGGGGCTCGCGTCTGTTTCCGGCCGGCGGCACCTCCTGCAGGACGCGTGAATACTGGTAACCTCGACCTTCGGTCATGCCACCTGCGATCTTTTTAGAGAGTGAAACCTTGATCAGAGCTATAAATGATTATCTTCTCACCGCTTTTTCTTCTTTTTTTCTCAGTAGAAACCCCTGAAGAGGGTTATATACTCATTGATAAGTTTTGAAACCTCAAAATGAGATCTTATGTTATGAAAACTATATAAGTACACTTAATATCATATAGATGATTATGTACATTATTTTACTAATTCTGTTTACCGCACCTATCCACACCGGTACCAGTACGGTACCTACACATTTTCAATCACTACATTTGAGCCGCAATGCGCGATCCTTCATTATTTTTCCTCTTCTTTCTTTTCCATACAATATCATCTTCTTTCTACTCTCTCTAAGACTTTCTTTCTTTTTACAGGGGATCACCCCTTCAAGAGTAATTGTGGTCTCAAACTCATTTTTGGGTTCTGAAAACCCCAAAAATGAAATCTACACTGTTGAAAACATAGATGTAAGACACCTCATGTGTAATCTAATATGTAGCTGAGCCAGAAACTCCATTCTGCACACGCAAACACCAGCTCCGCTCGGCTCAGCCCCATTTGGTTCGCTAAATAATTCTAACATAGCCATCTTATTTCATTTTCTTCTTCAATATACACTCACCAAATTCAGCTTTCTAAGCATTTTTAAAATTGTCCAATCCCCTTTGACTTAGCACTGAAACATTGAATACAACAATGTTGCAACATATAAGAAGACATGCCAAGTTTGAAGAATATACGATGACTCTAAACACCTCTTTTGCTTAAAGACTGGTGAGTTTCTTTCATTTCTCTCCCATAAAAACCCCCGCCTGGAGCCCTTGGACTCTGGCGTTCGGGAACATAACTATCGCAATCCTATTTGTGCGACAATTCTACCTCTCGTTTGACACCGTCATGAATATAGTTTTTGACGAAGGGTCATCATATACGGAAGAAACGCTTGTTGCGGCTTCTAAAAGACCACCTCTAGAACGCCACGCTCCATACGGCAATAGCGGGCAATCGACTCGGCCATACCTCAATAATACTTAGACATACACGAGATCTCTTCATAGCTCAGGTGAATAAAAATGTTAGCACATGCTGCATTAGAAAAGGGTAGGGGTAGTCAAATATAATCTCTTGTTTAGATGAATTGAATTTCCTCGTAAACACAATCGATTCAACACGTCGTCGATTCTAATGTACTAATCATCAAATATCGTTGTATTCTACATATGAAATATCGCATACGAAGGCAATTGAAAGAGGTGTGTGGGGGACACTAAATCGTATAAGAGAAGCTCCTGATCTTCTAAATAAACCACTATCGACTACATAGCGTATTTTACTAGAGTAGACCCATGATTAGCGGTTTATGACGTGTGAGGATCCATATATCGCTAGATAAAGGCTAGAAAAGGGGAGGGTAAATCAACTCCGCAGAAGGAAGCATCTCCTAAGCACCTATCGTTATATAACCAATTACGACTATCGGTACCCATATACCTACTTTTAGACTCACTAATCAGGTAGTACTTCTACAATTAGGTCGGCAGTGCTAGAGTAGAATATAGCCTATATCATATAGCCTATATCATATAGACTCGCCACTATAGAACATGTTTCCTTACTCCTCGGCTTAGGCCTACCTTTGAAGTGAAAGAAAGCAAGGCATTTTATGACTTTGCAGGTTTGTTGTTAGATAAGAGAAGCTTTGAGTTCTGATGGATATACTACTATATCATGTAGTATATATACTATGAGTAATAATTATATATATTATATATAATATAATATAAATATAATATATATATTATATAAAAATAATATACGATAGATTATATATATATATAATATATAATATATATATATTATATATATATATATATAATTAATTATAATAAAGGTATTTATATATTTATATATCATATATAACTTATTTCTTATGTCAGTCATCGTCATCGTATCGTCATCGTCATCGGCAAAAATCGGCATATTTTTAGCATCGTTTCATCTCATCGTCAATCGGCAAATTCTCGATTATTTGCCGCTATTAATCGAACAAATATTAAGAATTTGAAAATTAAAACTCAATAATAATAATATAAATAATAATAATAAATAATATATAATATATACATATAATAAATATAATAATCAATAAATAAATTAATAAAATATAATAATTACTAATATATATATATAATTAATAGTATATTATATATTACTATATCACTATATTTACTAACATATTATATATATAATTATATAATATATTATTATATATATATATATATAATATTTATATAATATATCATTCATAATATTTATATCATGGTAAAGTATATAATACATAATATAAATATAATACTATATTATTAAAGTTTATATATATATATATTTATATATATATATTTTATATATTATTAGATATATATATATTAAGGCTACTATATTACTATATTATATATTACTATATATAGATATTATATATATAATATATATATAATATAATATATTATTTATATATTATAGATTATACCCATTATTGCTATTTATGGTATTAACATTCCTCAGAGTGCTTAATGGTTCGTCCTTTCTTATGCTTTCATATCCACATCATTCCTCCAAAATCATATTCATAACAACATAGCCTTTATAATTCACACTCCTCTCTAGACACATCTTACAAAACATTCCTGCCCTTTATTAATCCATACGTTGTAAGGAGAAAAACAACTTCCCACATGTTATGTCTCTGACGTCCTGATAGGAGGCGACTAAGGACACGAGTCGGTATTATGTTTGCTGCACACCATCTTATCTTTTGCCAGAAATGCTAATGCATGCTCAGAGAAGGTCGTGATCATATAGATTGCAGTAAAGCGCCCTTCAATCCTTCTGCGAAAGTAATGATAGTTATCGCTGATTATGAATTCCATAGTGACAATAAAAGTTGAGAGCACGGGTAGAAGTGTGATGGTTATGATATTTAGAAAGGCAATTTGATTTGCTCCTGTGACTTAAACAAATATGAAAGGAAACTGTGAAATGAGTGGTTGGGGGAAATGTGTTCGTTGTTTAAGCTGTGGAAAGAATAGAGGGGATAGGTAAGGATATGCTATATTCTGAATGAGGATTTGGGTAGAACCTTTGGTATAGATTTATAGTGTTGATACTAGAGTCTAAATGGTCTAAATTTTAAGTTTAGAAAGATCAAAATATTGTATTTGGGCGACACTATTTAATCCATCTGAGGTAAATGTTGAAGAGAGAGAGCGATTTCTGGGATAATCTGAATGTTTTTAGATGGAGGAAATAGGAGATTCAGTTTTACTATTTTTTTTCTTTTTTTTTTTTACAAAAAGTTCACACTCAGGTCATAATCCTATTCAAGTATTTTGCATCATAATTCGCCCATTCAAGGATTTTTTATACAGTTGTCACCAACCACTCACGGCAAGCCTATTCAAGGAGAGATTGTATTACTCTTCAAATTTCACTCCTCTAGCGCAATGTACACATATGAGCATCGAGACGCAGGAACTTAAATGTGATCGGAATTAAATTTCAGTAGGCAATACAGAAGATAGAATGAATTCCAAAAAAGGTGGGAAGATAGGGATGACACCACAGCAACTAGCCTGTATGTATACCAAAAATGTCAACACAATACTCGTGCAAAGATACAGAACCTATTGTGCTACGAAGGCGCCGTAAAGGTGTTGGTAGGTGGTACGCGAGTGGATATATTCCTCGAGCACTTGCCGCGCGGAATAGAGATATAAGCACACACATACGCTTTGACAAGATAGAGGGTCAAGAACTGAGAGACAGTATACAGTTTATAAGCCTTTGCCGTTGACTCGACCCATGTCCAAAACGAGTGAAACCAGAGCCCCCCCCCCAGGTATGAGAGCCAGACTTCCATACATGTGCGAGATGAGCCTGTATAGCGGCAATCTGAGAAAAGGAGAAATTTATCAGCTCTATAACAGAACTTGCCGTTCTTTGAGGTCGCTCTAGCATCCATTGTGAAGTTGAGGTTTCAGGATCATTTATGTGTTCATGTTGAAGGTACAGGATGTTTTATATTGTCACAGGAGAACGACAGAACCGTCGAAAGAGACAGGAAAGTAGAAGGAATTTTGGAGAAGGAGATTTGTAAAACTAAATAGAAATACGTATGATTTCACATAAAATATATTCTTATCCATCAGGAAATGGAGACCGGAAGGATTAAGGACGAGAGCAATTCCAGAAGTAAAAGTGGAGTAGAATTATTGATGTTTAAGAAGTGAATTGGGTTCGTAAGGCTATCGGAATTACGAGGGATAAGTTAAGAGGTCCGTGATAGAATCATAATGAAGGTTGAACTAAATTAAGTATGATAAGACAGAACCCTGAGTACACCACCTATTGACAGAAAAGAAAAGAAGTCGCCCCATCAACAACAGCCGTTATTGAGCTATTTGAAAGAAGCTATGATAATAAGTAAAGCAGAAGAGGAACCCTAAAGTAGAGGGTAGCTTGAGAGCTTGACGCGCTGCCAACTCGGTTCAAATGCTTTGAGATAGTCATCGCGCCACCTACCAATCTCTCGATAGTCCTAATGGAAAATCCATAAAAGGTTTATTAGTGAATGTAATCCAGTAGATTCGTTGCAGACGAAGCGTAACTGTCGTGATCGGATCGATGTAGTTACCAGATGATCTAAGAAGTGAGTTGAGAAGGGCTTCAAAGATCTTAGATAGAAACAAATGAGAGCTATGGGACGATAGTTAGAAAGATCAGAGCGGCTTCCTTTTCGGAATAGTTTTGACTGTGAAGAGTTCCAAACACTAGAGGGAGGGAAAGGCTAGTATTGAAGGACATAAATATAAGTAGTTATAGGGCCGAAAGAGATAGCCTTTCAGTTGAAATTGCAAACACAATGAATTCAGATCGAAAAATGAGGAGAAAGGACAGAATTTACGAATTGCTAGGAGATGAAGAGAGTTTTTGCATTAGAGAGAACAGGAATGTAGTTACGCACTCTCCTTTGATGAAATCAGCTTTGCTCGTCGAGACTATCCATGCACTATCGATTAGCTGAATAGAAAAAATTTAGCGAGAATATAGAGCAGAACATGAAATTTTTCGAAAGAACGAGGCACTGTCTCTAGCCTGAGAGGCCAGAGAATAAAGCACATCAACCTGATTAGAGGAAGACAAGATTTAGTATAGAATAGAATGATTAATGAAGGAAAAAATATTAATTTATTTAAAAATAGAATGAACCTGCTCATCCATCAGCTAATTACAGCATCCTCCTTTATACTTATACTACTTATAATGATGCCATTCATTAATTCCTTATTATGTAAGCCAATCCTTGCTATTCATCTGCAAACTTGGAAACCTACATTTAAGTCCCTGTCAAGAATTATTGTATACATGTATGAGAAGCCACATGGAACTCTAGAAAATCCTTACGACCACAAAAAATGTCCCTCATCCATTCATAAATATTTTAATTTTCATTTGATTAACTCATTATAATATTATTATTTCATTAATATTTATTATGTATTATTATTATTCTTATTGTTATTGTTACTTTGTTATTTATATTGTTATTGTTATTGTTATTGTGATGTTATTGTTATTTATTATTATTCTTATATTATTATTTTATTATAATTATTATTAGTTATTCTTTATAGCACTGTTATTTTCAGGTTATTGCAATTCTTATTTATATATTTTTTTTTTTTTTATTTTAATATTTTTATATTATTATTTATTATTATTAGAATATTCTTTATTTTATTAATTATTATTATTATATCATTTATTATCATTATTATTATTATATTTTTTTATTATATTATATTTATTATTTATTATTAATTATTATTATTATATTATTAGTGAACTATAAGTGAATCAAAATTGATCGTCTAAAAATAATTCGGAGGTTAGAACCCTGACTCCCCCTGTCTTACAGCAGCTTAATATATATATATAATATATATATATATATATTATAATTATATATATATATATAATATATAAATATTATTAATATAATAGTATTAATATTATATATATAAGTATATAATATATATATATATATATATATACCTGTATATATACCTATAACATATATAATTATATTATATATATATTTATAATATATAATAATATATACTTAATAGATATATAGATATTTATATGTATATATTATATATTTTAATATATATAGAGACGAGAGAGAGAGAGAGAGAGAGAGAGAAGAATTGTAATAATAGTTTTTTTCATAGTTCAATCGTTCATCTGTCTCGTCATACTCTTCTCAATCGGCAAAATTTGCTCTATCGTCAATCATCATCGTCAATCGGCAAATATTTTCTATAATCTTCCATCACAATATATAATACTATATATATATATAATATATAATATATAATATCATATATTAGTATAATATTAAATATATAAATATATTTAAATATATATTACTATATAATATTTATAATATAATATTATTATTAATATATAATATATATATTATATATATATAATTAATATAATTATTATTATTATATCAATATATATATAAGATTATATTATATAATATTATGATATTATAATGTGTTACCATCGATAGATTCATATATTATATATTTATATTATATTAATATAGAATATATTATATATATATATAATTATATATATTATATTATATAATAATATATATATTATATATATATCATATATCTTATATATATAATTTAATATTATTATATATATAATTAAGATATAATAATATATATATATATATATAATATTATAATATATAATATTATTATAAAATTTATATATTTTATTTAGTTATGAAGTTATATATACTATATAATATAAATATATATATTATATTTATAATTAATATATATAATATAACCTGAGTGTTTTTAATTTTCATCATGTAATAACAAAGGCAGGATGTACAATGCTGATTTGGAATCGAAGATTATTAAGAATGTTTTAATTTTGTTATTTTTTTCTTTTATTATTTTTTTTTTTTTATGCATTTATATTTTTTTGTATCTGATATGATATGCAGTTATTCTTCGTTCAAACATTTAAGATGAAAAAAGATTTATTTCCTATTTTTGGGCTCGGAAAGGTATTACTTATGTTAAAGTAAATTACCAAAGTGTAAAAGGAAGTAATTATTATTTTTTTTTAACTAAGGAATTCCCCAAGGGTAAAACCCAAAAGATGGCAGGAGTCGGGGTCTCTCGTCTCCCGTGTCGCCCTCTGTCCCCGTTCGGCTCTATCCCCTATATATGTGAAATAAATTTTTAATAATATATATATTTTGACGAATAATTGCCAAAAAAAAAAAGATATTAAAAACCACTCCTTAAAATTTCCACATTGTTTCCAATTATTATAAAGTTTACTTTCTCTCTTGATCTTGGGCCTTAACATTTTAGGTAAGTATTAGACACTCTGACCTTATTAATTATATTATTATATATTATTATTATATATTATTATTATTATTTATTATTATTATTATTATTATTTATAATTTTAGATTAGTATTATTATTTTTTATTATTATTTTATTATTTATTACTATTATTGTAAATAATATATTAATCAATAAATCATAGTCTGAATGGATTTTCCCTTAAAAAAATTGTCGATTTGACTTCTTCCTAAAAGAAAATCTCGTTTTAAAAAAAAAAAAAATGCGACTCAAAATCAAAAGCCTCCGCTATTCATAGCGAAGCTTAACGTGTAAATATAGTTTATTGCAACAGTGTCTAGAAGTTTATTAAAAAAAGGACGAAAAAATATCATGCCTGCTGTATCTAGGAATTGGCCCTACATATATATATTAATTTATATTATTATATAGAATAAACAATTTTTATCTATATTATATAACATTTAAAAATCCTCATCTAAATAGAGTATAGTTTGGCTCAATATAGGAGTATTATATTTTCATTGTATAATCAATTATAAAATTTACCCATTCCCTTCCGTTCCTAGTCAAACACTAATTCTCTTTTCAGACTATGGAAAATTACAAAGAAAAAAGATAGACGAATTTATAATTAATATATGACCAAGTTTACATCACTCCTGATCTACTGACAATTAATTAATACTAGGTACTTGTTTGTTGATAATGATTAGCTCCCTGCAATGAATGACCAAACTTCAATATTTAGTCAATAAACTTTGAAAATTGGCATTTCAAGATAAGCAAGCTTAACTGCTCAGTAAAATACACTTGTATGTAAACAATGGTTAAATTCTGTTAGTTTGAGAACATGGCATAGCACGAGACGTGTGTCATTAGTAACAGGCGAGGACAGGAACGAGAACAAAGAGAAGTAGGTGGAAAATGTCTATGAACATTGTCACCAGACACATCTATTACTTTCTGTCAAAAAAATAATCACCCATTGAATGTTCCGAGATTCGTATTACTAAATAAATTAATACGAAATTAACAAAGTTATATTTCTCACCACAACTTTCAGTACATGAACCACTTTTGAAAATTATGACAATGTTCAGAAATTTGAGTTTTTTTTTTACTGTAACTGAAAATAGTGAAGTGGTTGGATCAGTAAGAAATTAAAGTTCGCTTTTTGGATTATATCACTGGCCAACAAAAAAAGATTTTTTTTTTTTTGCTGCCAAGGATATTTTATCTAATTTATAGTATATCGGGTGTGCTGATTTCAGAAATGACATTAGTTTTCCAAGATTGACTCTAGTTTTTGAGATACAGGGTTTTCCAGATTTACTCTTATACAAATCTCTTTTTTAATGCATATTTTACAGTAATATCGTTTTATTTCTTTTTAAGGGGCTTACCTTTATATATACTTTATTTTTTTCTATTTTCAGAACACTATGAGTATTTCACGAAGAGCCTGTTTGAATAACCCCAATGTACTCTGCTACATCTGTGGTGAATATTGCCAGGAGAACCAAAGAAGAAATATTACTAACTTTGTGAAGCAAGCATATCTGGCATACTTTGGAATGAAACTCGGAGACCAAGATAAGTCTTGGGCTCCCAATATGGTCTGTAAAACGTGTGTCGAAAATCTACGTCAGTGGAAAAATGGACGAAGAAAAAGTTTAAAATTTGGTGTGCCTATGGTATGGCGGGAGCCAAAGAATCACCACAGTGACTGCTATTTTTGTTTGGTTAATGTGAAAGGTATCAATCGTTACAAGAAACGTAAATTTGAGTATCCGGATTTGGAATCAGCAAGGCGACCTGTACCACACTCCGACGATGTCCCCATCCCAGTGTTCACTACACTCCCAGACCTAGCATTATCTGATGAAGAAGATATCCAGGATTTGGTGTGCATACGTGCAGATAGTGGTAGTGAATATGAAGAAAGTACTTCTACACAGCAACAGTTCTCCCAGGAAGAGATCAATGATTTAGTACGAGAGTTAAGTCTCTCCAGCAAGATTCTGAGCTTTTAGCATCTAGACTAAGTGAAAAGAACTGTCTCAAGGCCGAATGTAAAATAACTTTTTTTCAGTGAGGTAGTACTTCTTCCATATTTCATTGAAGAAGAAGACCTAGTATACTGTAGGAATATCCCTGGACTCCTACTCCAAATGGGGTTACCTAAATACCGACCAGAAGATTGGCGATTGTTTATGGATAGTTTAACGAGAAGCTTGAAGTGTGTTTTATTGTACAATGGCAATAGTTATGCATCGATTCCAATAGGTCACTCAACAAAACTGAAAGAGGAATATGAAAAATATAAGAATGATCTTGCAGAAGCTTAGATATAATGAACACCAGTGGTCTATATGCGTTGATTTGAAGATGGTCAACATCTTACTTGGGCAGCAAAGCGGATATACTAAGTACCCTTGTTTCATATGCTTGTGGGATAGTAGGGCTAAAGAAGACCACTGGGAAAAAGTTGTATGGCCTGCTAGGGAAAATATGACTGTAGGTGCATCAAATATCATTAACGAACCACTGGTTGACAGGGAAAAATTATTTTCCCACCACTCCACATCAAACTAGGACTGATGAAGCAATTTGTTAAGGCCCTAGACAAAGATGGTGAATGTTTCAAATATATTTGCAGATTTTTTTCCAGGGTTGAGTATGGAGAAACTCAAAGCTGGAATCTTTAGCGGCCCTCAAATTCGCCAAATCATCAAGGATGACATTTCATAAATTCCATGACTGATATTGAAGCATCTGCCTGGAAAAGTTTTGTCTTGGTTGTTCAGAACTTTTTGGGCAACCATAAATCTGCCAACTATGTAGAACTCGTACAAAAAATGCTTTCAGACTTCAAAAATTTGAATGCTAATATGAGCATAAAAGTTCACTTTCTACATAGTCACTTAGATCGGTTTCCGGATAATCTAGGATGTTATAGTGAGGAACAAGGGGAGAGGTTCCATCAAAATATCAAGGTGATGGAAGAAAGATACCAAGGAAGATGGGATACACACATGATGGCAGACTATTGTTGAAGCCTTCAACGTGATTGTCCACATTCTGCACACAGAAGACAATCATATAGACAGCGATTTGTAATGCATTAATTGTGATTTCATTGTACTGAATTGAATGTTTTGACCTATTAGCATTTTATGTACTTACTCATTAACAATTTGATATATATCTTTCGTGTTTTTTTTTTTTGTGTATATTGTTACAACCTAGCATAAATTGTTGTTATTAATGTATTTTTGTGACCACCCTGTATCTCAAAAACTAGAGCCAATCTAGGAAAACGGAGGTCATATTCGGAATCAGGGCAACAAGTTACCTATAAAATGACCTTCAAATGTTTTGCCGCAAAATCTTTGTTGGCCAGTGAATTATTATTATTATTATTATTATTATTATTATTATTATTATTATTATTATTATTATTATTATTATTATTATTATTATTATTATTATTATTATTATTATTATTATTATTATTATTATTATTATTCTTATTATTATTATTATTATTATTATTATTATTATTATTATTATTATTATTATTATTATTATTATTATTATTATTATTATTATTATTATTATTATTTATTATTATTATTATTATTATTATTATTATTATTAATTATTTTTATTATTATTATTTGTTGTAGTAGTAGTAGTGTTATATATATATATATATATATATATATATATATATATATATATATATATATATATATATATATATATAGTTATATATATATATATATATTATATATATATATATATATATATATATATATATATATATATATATATATATATATATATATATATATATATATATATATATATATATATATATATTAACCT
>JABUQX010083433.1:0-17500 GCA_015478945.1 Trachelipus rathkii | reverse complement strand
TATTATTTATTATTATTATTATTAATATATTATTATTTATTATTATTATTATTATTATTATATATATTATTATTATTATTATCATTATTATTATTATTAATATTATTATTATTTACATTATTATTATTATTGTTATTATTGTTATTATTATTTATATTATTATATTAATTATTATTATTATATTATTATTATTATTTATTTTATTATTATTATTATATATTATTATTATTATTATTATTATTATTATTATTATTGATTATTATGAGACTTAAGGAACAAAAAATTTTGATCGCTAAAAATAATTCGGAGGGTGAACCCCCTGACCCTCCTGTCTTCATATTTTATATATTATATATTATATATATCTATATATATATATATATATAATAATATATATATATATATATATATATATAATATATATATATATATATATATATATATATATATATATATATAATATATTTATATTATATTAGAGGAGAGAGAGAGATAGAGAAACAGAGAAGACGAAGAGAGAGAGAGAAATTTTTTAATACGTTTTTTCATTAATCGTTCATCGTCATCGTCATCGAGCAAAAATTTGCTCTATCGTTCAGTCGTTCATCGGCAAAATTCATAATCGTCCCATCACTAAATTATTATATATATAGTTATATATATAATATAATATATAAATATATATATATATATTATATATATATATATATTATATATATATATTATATAATATATAATATATATATATATATAGAAATTTTTATTATTTACCACACTCTTCGTGGTCTAGCAAAAAAGGTTCGCCCATTCTGGATTCGAAACCACATCCACTGTGGTTAGAATTTCCAAATGCGATGAACCGAAGCAGTGTTTGCTATCAAACCAAGATAATTCTGCCCTACTCTAACCAAGCTTGAACTTGGAAATACATTCCAATTCCCCTAACCAAAAACATACTGCGAGAGGTAATGAACCACCCAATTCATGGGGATATATGTTTAGTGGCTACTTATAATATATATATATATATATATATATATATATATATATATATATATAGTATTATATATATATATATATATTATATATATTTATATATATATATATATAATATATATAATATATATAATATATTATATTAGGGTGATGCAGAATTCTTGACCATCGCCAATACTTCGAAATACCTTATAATTTGTTTTAATATATATTAAAAAATGTCTAAGAAATTTTGATTTGATGAGTTGATATTTAAGTTGCCAACGCCATTTAAAAATATACACAAATTTTTTACATACAAGATATACCATTTTACATTTTTTGTATTTTTACAGGTGTCCTTAATTAATTAAATTTATAAAAAGTAAAATAATAAATGAATTATTGGGGTAATAAAAATATAAAACGTATATTTATTATTATTATTATTATTATTATTATTATTATTATTATTATTATTATTATTATTATTATTATTATTATTATTATTATTATTATTATTATTATTATTATTTATTATCTTCCTCCTATCTCCAGATATATACGGTATATAGAACGTAAGAATGAAAAATTTACCCTACCCCCCTTTATGATTCATCTTATTAAATATATAAGAAATATATAAAATATATATATTCATAGAATATCTCCTAGAATTATTTCAGCAGCTTATTTACAGTCTAACACCTGTCATAAGAAGAAGAACATGACGCAAGTCGAAAAGGAAGCCCTCCCTCTCTTCCCGTCCCCTTTATACTCTGTGAGAACTCGTCGCACTCAGAAAATCCACCCTGAAGCTTCATGAAACCGCGAACCGCCTTCACTGTGGTATCTCGTCAGTGTGGGGTTCATCCCCTGTGCAAAGCCCACAACCATACCCCCCTCACGAAACGGCGCCATTCACTCCTGTTATGCACCTTTCTTCTCCCCTCTGCCAAACTTACATTCCTCTCCTTCAGGCATCCTTTTACTGACTCAATCCACTTTTTCTTCGGTCTCCCAGCCGGTCGATTCCCAGCACAATCACCACTATACATCAGGCTTAACCAATCAGTTATCATCCATCGTTCCACATGACCAAACCATCTCAATGCATTCTTGTTTATTTTTAATTTACTCCTTTCTTCACACCACACAACTTTCTAATGGGTTCATTCCTCATTTTATCAATTCTTCTCACACCTAACATTATTCTAAGGTTGCCCATCTGAATACTTTGTATCTTAGAAATATACCTCTTTTTCCAGACCAAAGTTTCGCTACTCTACACTAGCACCCCAGCAAAAAAATCCAGTTTCCAGTGGGTTTTAAGATAATTTATTTTTAATCCCGCTGGAACCTACTGGAATTTTTGGCTGGGACAGGTAACAACATACCCTCAAGAAAAACCCTAGCGAATTCAAGCTTAGTCCCTTCACATCTACCAAGGATTTAATTGCACCAGCCACCTTCCTACCATTCACAATTTTCCTACTACACTCTGCCTCGTCAGTTCTCTTCTAATTCAACATATATTCTAAATATTTAAACTCAGATACTTGTTCCAGTTGCTCACCATCCAACATGACTTTACACCGCAGACTCTCCTCACTTACTACCATAACCTTACTCTTATCTACATTTATTTTCAAACCCCTCTACCAATCCTCTCAAACTCTCTTTTGATTAACAAAACAAAACCAAATCATCCTTATTTAATATGCAGGGCACCCTCCACTCTCTTCCATTCTCAATCATTTTAACACTTTTCCCTGCTAATTCCCCCTCTATTTCTTTTATAATCTCATCTTAAATACAAATTAAATAACCAAGTAGACATAACACATCCCTGCCTGACTCAGCTATTAATTTTAGACCAATAACTTTCGACTCCGTTTGTTTTTACACAAGCTTCACTGTCGTCATACATACTTTTGATTCCATTCAGAAGCCTACCACCAACACCATATATCACAAATACCTGTCACAGAGTTTCCCTATCAATCCTGCCATACGCCTGTTGCAAATCCATAAAACCAAAAACAATTTATTCCTCTTCTCTCTCTCATTTTCTCAATCATTTGTTTTAATGTAAAGATTTGATCCACACATTCTCTGCCACTCCTAAATCCACCTTGTTCTTCACCAATCAGTCCTTCAGTCACTCGACGTACTCTTTCAACCAAAATGCCAGCATATATCTTCCCTACAATACTCGGTAAACTAATTATAAGCTAACGTATAATAATATAACTAATTATATAAGAACCATTTTTTGAAGCTCATAAGCCTATAAATAAATATCGTTCAAAATCCAAGGACATTTACATTTCCGCCAGTCAGCGTGTTACCAGACAGTTACGACGGATGGTGTTTTCATATGTCTCCGTTTCTGTTTCTCCAGTGTGTTAACATCTTTTAAATTGCAAAATTGACAAGATCAACAGATACCTGGCTGTTTGGCCAACTAATACAGTTGCCAATAAAGAAAGAAGTAATTAATGTATTTATTAATGTATTATAAGCGTAACAAGAACCTTTCAGACAAACCCGCAATGACAGCAACTGTTAATGATGTTTTAGAAATATGGCAGTGAGCAAGAATACCAACAACACAAAAGTGCAATGTTGTGAAGAAAGTAAATAAATTGTTAAACTAGTTGAAATTACTAAAAAAGAGCAAGGAAAAGAAATTTGCGTTTACACTGCAAAAAAGAGAACATGGCAAGAGAAATTGAATGCACTCTTTGATATTGCACATGAAAATGCTGATAACTTAATAAGAATTGACGAATATAGAGGATTTCTACGCTTGCAAAGGGAAGGCCGAAAGAGTAAAATAATGTCTATAGATAAAATTGAGGAAAAACAGCGAAAGGAAATGGCAAGGATGCAATTGAAATTAAAAGCGATAAGGAAGTGTTAAACATATTCATTTAACGAAACAGCTATCCTTGAAATAGCGATTCAGTGTCTTCGATAGATGAATATAACCCTGAAATGCCATCAACATCTAAAGGAGGCAATCCTCCAAAAAAAGGTAAACTTCTTAACAAAAACCTACTATCAGCACTGGATGTTGCTAAGGTAAGTGACCGATTAGCCTTAGCAATAATGATTCCAGTGATTTCAAATCTTGGCAGAGATCCAGAGAAGTACAATATAAGTAATTTGTCGAACCTCAGGGAAGAAATTTGAAGATAAAATCACCTGATTGTACATTGGGATGGAAAGCTTCTCAAAGAAATCACCGGTTAGGAAATTATAGATCGATTGTCAGTCCTAATTTCAGGCAGTGGAGAAGAGCAACTCCCTGGAGTGCCAGAACTAGATCATGGCTAAGGAAAGAACATTGCAAAGGCAGGGCATCATTTGATAATTGAGCAGAATCTGCTAACGAATATAAAAGCTGTGTGTTTTGATACCACCGTATCCAACACTGGTCATAAAGGGGTGCTTGCATCCTACTTGAGCAATATATGGGGAAAGATTTTTTGTGGTTTCCCACCAGACACTACATTTCTGAAATTATCTTAGAAGCAGTAGTGTTCTCTGCATTACAAGCATTATCAGAACCTGATATTTAGCTGTTTAAAAGATTCAAAGCACAATGGAAAGAATTTAATTTAGCATCATATCATGAATTAGAAAACTATCGGGAAAAAAAGAGCATATCATTAACTTTGCCTCAAGCAAACTAAAAGAACAACAACCCCGAGATGACTATAGAGAGTTATTGGAATTAACAATAATCTTGCTTGGAGGGACTCCAGAGACTGAGATTAGATTCAGGAAGCCTGGAGCCTATCATAGAGCCCGATGGTTTTCGAAAGTTATTATTTCAATAAAAATCTTCATGTTCAAAAGTCAATTTATAATAAAAGCAAAGGAAGAACGAGAATTTAAAATTATATGTTCGTTTTCTGAGTATTTAGAATTGGTTTTCAGCTCCTAGTGCAGCAAGCGCTCCACGAAATGACGTGTGTTTTCTCTAGAACTTATTGGCTATAAAAATACAGATGACCAACTTTCAGATGCTGCCTCCGATAAATTCAAAAATTCATTTATGGTATCTTTCGGCAATACAAATATAGTGTGCCTATTATATATTAAAGCTCTCTCTTCTCTCTCTTGCTCTCTCTCAATCTCACATCTACGTCCTCTCATCTCGTCTCAGGTCCTTGCGTTGCCTTCCTTACTACTCTTACTTTCTCACCTCCTCTCATCCATGCATTGTCTAGTCTGTGCCTATCGGGTATGGCCATATCGTGTATAGCCTACAGATACATTGTTATTATATTACTTAGTAGGTATAAAATAATATCTACTTATTGAAGGGCACATAACTAAGTTTGTTTAGGTTATTAGGTTAGGTTAGGTTAAGTTAGGTTAGATTATGTTAGGTTAGGTTAGGTTAATTTAAATTAAATAAATTTAATGAAATTATATTCATATATATTAAGGTCACAGTTTCACCTATATGGTCTCGATTATTTAATGGTGTCAATTTGGCTAAAAAGAGTTCCGAGGGAGGAGTTTAGTTATTGCATTATCTTTCTTTGAAGTTAAATGAAAATAATACGTGATATAAGATTTCCTAAATATTACAAAAGAATTAAAAAATGGTGGGAGCCTATTGAATGTGCTTTACGTGAATACCAGATTTATCCATCTAAATAAAAAGCAAATAGACTTTATAAACATAATATTTCAAAATTTATAGGGATGCTTGAAGATTATTGTAACTGCCAATTCTAATAAAAGCTAGTATTTTTCAATATGTTTTTTAGATATTTTAAATTTCATAATTAATTTTAAATATTATCTCAAATAACCAGTGTTAGTAGATTAAAGTCTCATGAAGCGGTAATTGAAGAGTTATATTATTACATTTAGCAATAAGAACAGTGTGAGTATTATAACTCAAAACAATAAAGCTGTCATGTACATATAGCTGAAAGAGTGATTGAAATTATGAATGATTAAGAGTTTACTATAAAATTTTATACTTACTAAATGATGAGTAATACAAAAACTATAATAAGTTATCTATTACAATATTGTTTCAAATTATCTGAAAGAAATTTCCAAATAAAAATAAATAATGGAACAACTAATAATCTCCTTAAACACAAAAATAACACGTGTGATTATGCCCATATCCATAGTGAAGTTATATACAGTGAGGATTCGAATTTAGCATATAGAATGTATAATTAAAGTGTATATATTAATAATTAGACTATTCCTTCGGCGGACTTCTACTTTTAAAAAAAAGTAATCGTGGACCAAATTAGCTGCTTACCTCTACTCTGGTGAGTGTCATTGAAATCAACATTATTTTTCTCTAATAATAAACCAGTGCTGACAATCTTATAAGTTTAATATTTCGATTTTATATATACCTTTCGGAATATTTCACAAGCGTTTCTAACAATATTTTGAAATACGATATATATAATGGGTATTAGGAATATTTCAGATTTTGAAAATAAATAATAAAAAATTTACCTACCCAAATTTGCAGAGAATAATTATGAGCTTAATAATATATTAATTAATATACAGATATGTATATATATATTAATATATATAAATATATATATATTTATTTAATATAATATATATTAATATTAATAAATATTTATTAATAATATAATAATTATAATATTTAAATATTATTATAATTATATAAATATATATATATATATATATAATATATATTTATTATATAAATTAATAATTTAAGGGAATGTCCGGAAAGGCCTTCGAATTTTATTTTGAGAAGTATCTACGGTTTTCCGGCCGCAAAACTTTAGCTCTTTGTAATCCTCGGCTGCGGAACTAAATCTGGATAACTTTTATACTTTTTCAAATGTCTATATTTCTTTAATATACAATTATCAGCAATTTGATTTGTCATTACACAGTTTTATGATTATGTGACATTAATAAAAAATAAATATTGAATAAATGGATATACAGTTCGTCCCTCGTAGAACGCTAGGGGGTTTAGCGGTTCCTGATCACCCCGCGTTTATATATGAGCTCGATTAATACGCCTGATATAACTTTATTAACCCTCATTCGATAATAAAAAATCTATTAATTTTTATAATTTTTACCCTTATGTATTTAATAAGGTGAATAATAGCTATAAGCTCAGTATTTATATATTTATCTCCTTATTAATATGTTTAATTTGAAATAAAATTTGCATAATACTCAATAGTTATTATACTATGAAAACTAGATATATATATATATAAACTCAATATTATATTATGTATAATGATTAATTTATAGTTGATAGGATTAATTTTATTACATTTATCAAGTATACTAAATACTCTACATATTACATTATATATGAGCAATAAAAAAGTTTTATATAGTTTTTTTAAATATGAAATAAATATAATACAATAATATACTTTATAAAATATTTGGATAGATATATAATAATTGTTATTTTATATATTAATTAATTTATGACTGTAGAGAAGTTAATAAAATAAAACTTTTAAAGTTTTGTCTCAAATTTTAGAAGCCACAAAAATAGTTTTCATTTATTACAATAATTATGTAAATGAATATTGATAAAGATTGTATAAAGAGTTAATGATTAGAGTACTAGTTCCAGAAATCTGTTAGGTTGTATTAGTGCTAGCTTTTTAGTAAGTAATATACATCGTTACGGTATTGACAGCTTGTCCTTATTTTAAGCTCACCATAATTATTTCCATTTTTTTCTTTTCATTTCAATTCTTATTAACTGTATTGTATAAATATTATTTTTATTATTACTTATTTAGTTGTAAATTATAATTGAAATTTAATATTTTATACTTTTTTATAACATGTGTATTACAGAATTTTATTTATTTTTGTAATTTTGTAATTTTAATTTTTCTTTTTATTTATCTTTTTGCCAAAACCCGCGGTATAGCAAGATCGCGTTCTACGAGGACGAATGTATGGAAACAAATATTCATATGATAAAATGACCTTCGACTCTGTATTTTCGAAAACTTTAAATATGAAACAATATTTTTACACTCGAACGGGTAGCTTTAATACTCTAGAACGGGGTTGGGGATATTTTTGATTTTTTTGAGATTTTTTATTTTTTTAGACACAAATTGCTTTTTTAATTATTATTTTTATAAAATTAGTTAATAATCCTAATTATTGTCTAATTAATAATAAGTTTGGTAAATATAATTATTTAGTTTAATTAAGTTATTTAAATTATATATATATATATATATATATATATATATATATATATATATATATATTATATATATATATATATTTGTATATATATAATTATATATATATATATTATATAATATATATATATTTATATATACTATATATATATATATAATATATATTATATATATATATATATTATATATATATATATATATATATATATTTTATATAATTAATATATATTATTTATTTTAAATATATATATATATATATATATATATATATATATATATATATATATATATATATATAATATATATATATATATATATATATATATATTATATATATATATATATATATATATATATATATATATATATTTTTTTATATACTGTATAATATCTGAGTACTCTAATTTTATTTTATTTCTTTATAAAAATGACTTGAAACAACATTGATGAATTTACTTATTATGTAGATGAAATATACTTATCATTAATTAGGTAATAGCTAGGATTAATTATTAATTTAGAAAAAAAAGTGGTCTAAAAAATACAAAAAAAAATAATAATGATTTTTTAATAAAAAAAAATACGTAAAAAAATCAGTTGATTTAAATATTTGATCTTTTTTGTGCCAATCCTGCTCTAGATTTATACCTGGGGAAAAATAAAATTTGTACAGGGTATTATTATTATTATTATTATTATTATTATTATTATTATTATTATTATTATTATTATTATTATTATTATTATTATTATTATTATTATTATTATTATTATTATTATTATTAAAAGAAATTAACTTTAAAGTAGAAACTACTACAAAACAAAATATTTACTAAACTGTTTAAGCAAAAATTTTTAAAATTTTTAAAACAAGATTCCATAATTTTCTTACTTAAAATGAATTTCTTTGAATTTTGAAATGTTGTGGTGTAGGAAAATAAGTTGCTCTCCATGTTGTGGAGTTAAACGTCATCTCTTATCCTCAAACACGTTACCCGCTTCTGAAAAAGCTTTTTAAACTTTGAAGACCCGTAGAACTTTATATAAGTTGCGTTTCCAGAAGCCCGACTGCAGCCCTGGCGGGCACACAGGCGCACATGCATCGTTTCCAGAACCCGTTTGCGCACTTCTACGTCATTTAAACGTCACAGTCAGGCGCCCGTTGTTAAATCCTCGATTTCGGGAATTAATAAACGGGCGGGCTGCGCGGAAGAATACTTTGTTTACAAGCAAATCTTTTTTACAAAACATGGGTCGAATGGCTTGCCAAAATTTTTAATATTTCAGTTTAACTTTTATATTAAGGATACTAATATATTGTATCATTTCATAAAATAGTAACATATAAGTATAAATTTCATGGGCGTAGGCAGGATTTTACTTAGGGGTTGGCAAAGGTTGAGTGACATATATATCATATATATATATATTATTATATATATATATTATAATATTATATATATTATTATATATATATATATATATATATATATATATATATATATATATATATATATATATATATATATATTATTTATAAACGTTTATTATTAATAATTACTACTTCATTATCTATCGATTGATGTATCTTTTTCAGTTTTTCCATTAATAAACCCTTAAAAACGTCGTCTGGCAAAAATATAAGGTTCCTTTTTTTTATTTCGCCAAGATTTAGGGGGGACAAGTGCCCCCCTTGTATACGTCCATGATAAGAGTATACGGACGCGCTCAGCCGTTTCTAGGTACTCAAATTTCTTGTTCTCTGATTAGTTAATGTAATTTTTTTCAATTAGAAGCGTTTCCGAGTCGATTTTGCACACGGGCTGAACTCGGGCTTCTGGAAACGCAGCTATAGTATATTCCTTTTTAACTTAATAAATTTATTGATCCTGCTTATCCAAATTTTGGCTTGCAGAACTAAGAGCTCACAGTATGGATATGACAAGATGACAGATACTTCTAGAGAGACTCCACTTGTTAATCAAACAAGTTTTAAGTAGAAAATAGCTGCGTTTCCAGAAGCTCGAGTGCAGCCCGTGTGCAAAATCGATTCGGAAACGCTTCGAATTGAAAAAAATTACATTAACCAATCAGAGAACAGGAAATTTTAGTACCTGGAAACAGGCCGAGTGCGCCCGTCGGATCAGCTGGCAATTGTAAGGCAATTACTCTTAAAAATTTATATATATCTAATTTATGAAATTGATACGATTATATTGCATCCTTAATGTAAAAGTTAACTAAAATATTTTAAAATTTTGGCAAGCCATTTTCCGACACATGTTTTGTAAAAGATTTGTTGTGAACAAAAGTATTCTTCTGCGCATTCCGCCGTTTATTAATTCTCGAAATCGAGGATTTAACAGCGGGGCCTGACTGTGACGTTTACGTCACATAGAAGTGCGCAAACGGGCTCTGGAAACGATGCATGTGTGCCCGCCTGGGCTGCAGTCGGGCTTCTGGAGAAACGCAGCTTATGTAAGGTGTACCTGAAGTCGAAAAAGTTCGGAGTTCCGGGCCGGAACTTCCGCGCCGGGAACTTTTTTCAAGGTCCGGAAAGTTTCCGTTCCGGCCGGAACCAAAAATTCTAGTTCCGGTACATCCCTAATATAAATATATTATATATTATATATGCACATATATATATATATATATATATATATATATATATATATATATATATATATATATATATATATATATATATATATTTTTAATATAATAATATTTATATATATATATATATTTATATATATATATATATATATAATTGGATAATTATATCATTTATTTTGACGGAAGACTTGCAAGCGTGCAAATCTGAATATTTCGTTCAAATTGAGAACGTGAATAATTCTAAAAAAGAATTCGATGTTGACAAATATAAGAGTTATTTTATCTTCTTATATTCCAAATTTAGATGTTTAGACTATTTAAAGTTTTTTTCCTGGAGAGCCCTGGGGTTTTCACGTTAACCAGAATATTTAGGTACGTAGGAAGGTACACTTAAGATTGTTTCAAGCTTGTAAAGAAAATGTTTGTCTTCTAAGGCTTGAAAACAAAGTAATTTCATCGTCTCAAACTTTCCAGAATAAATTAATGTTTGAAGAAACGATCTTCAATTACTTGTAAAATATGCTTTGATGTTGGTTAATTCTCTGACTACCGAACGTATGAATTATAAACAAATAATTAACTAGCAGGCTTTATAAATGCCAGCAATGGCGATGCGCACGAATAACTAAGGTTTTTCACCCAGTAAACTTTTAAAGCGAATGAAAATATATGGGACACCTCCAGGTTTCCAGGAAACGACATCTTTTTAGCTTGATTATTTGCTCATTATGGCAACTCTAATTAAAATAGTCTGATCTAACTTTGGTGAGATTTTTTTTAAGCCTCCGGCCTTTGTCCATCAATGGATATATATATATATATATATATATATATATTATATATAATATATATATATATATATATATATATATAGTTATATATATATATATAATATATATATATATAATTATATATATTATATATATATATATATTTATTATATATATATATTATATATATATATATATATATATTATATATATAATATATATATATATAAATATATATATATATATATATTATAATATATATATATATATATATATATATATATATATCCATTGATGGACAAAGGCCGGAGGCTTAAAAAAAATCTCACCAAAGTTAGATCAGATTCTCAATCCTGAACCAATTAAAGGTCGATATGCTCGATACACGTTAGTGGTGAAAAATATAGATAATGGGAGTGTAGTATATGTTTCATTGGTGATTTACAAGTGGTAAAGTACATATCTTAATGACAAGCATATAGGTCAGATAAATCTAGGGTTCATAGATACATTGTAGTATAAAGGAATAATATTAAAGGGATACTTTGTATGAAAAGCGTGTCGCACGAGTCCTATATTCTCACCTCATGTTAAAGAGAATATACTCGAATCTATGGGTGAATATTTACGGTATATATAAAGGAGCATGATTACCATTTAGTTATTAATTTTGACAATAAGTTAATACTAATAACTCACAGTGTTCATCGCACTGCTCCGACCAAATATAAAGTAAGTGTTTAGAAAACATGCCAATAGTATCGCAGATAGCATTAATAGACGAGATTGGAGATGTGTTGAATATAAGAACTGTGTAGACAATACATGCTCTCGTTTGAGACACCGTATTACTAGATAGTGTTATATATAGTATTAGTAAGTATACCTAGGCTACATATCATACCTAAGTTATATAACTCAAGATTTATATAAATAGTCTCACAGCTTGTCACTGCTGCATACATGTTTATGTAATTTAGGGTGCGTGATATGTCTAACCTCTTTACGTTATTATGCTAATACTAATAGTTTTTGTGTAATGGGGCTCACCGTTTTATCTATCGTCGTTACGTTTGCAGATTATGCATACGTATAATGTTGTACAGCTCAGTAGGACAGCTATCAAATTTGTGTGTTGAAACGTAACAAGTCTGTACTAACTTAAGTACACATTGCTTCTTTAAAACGATAGCTTAATGGGGATGCCACCTCTATCCGAGAATAACTTATGGTTTATTAAGTGGCACAAAGCTTTCAAAGAGGTGACGAGAAATAATGTTTGAAAGACTGACACCTATCGTTGTGATTATATGAGTAATGACCAATCTTATCAACAAACGTATGATAAATGTGGATAAAGTTAGTTAATGATAGCACTCATCTTGATTTGTTAGAGAGCAGATCCGATCTGTGGTTCCCCTTTTTCGGAAAAATATGCATTTGCAGAATGATAGCACTGGTTCGAATACCTAGGCATCGACAAGAGTACTCGATTATGTATTTATTGACTATATACGAATGCGCAATTATGTACTCTCAAATACTAGAGTGCCAATGTCCGAAAAACAGAAAGATATCAATTGTGCAAGTTTAAAACTTGCACAGTGATGAACAGCAGAAACATCTTGTTGTCCTCGCATCGAGAAAGGGCAGTAGACGCTTGACACTTAGTGCCAGATCACAGCCAAAGAAAATAATTATTTATACGGCTTATAGAGTATGTTTTACCAATATTCGTGAGAAGTATATTTTCAGATCTCGAAATGGAGGTGAAATCAATTCTCTCATAGGAATTAATAAAGTTTTCTGACATATATATATATATATTAATTTTAAAGGCGATGGGTTCATGATTTCTATTTATTGAGTACGATCCTGAATAACACATATAATTGAGGCTATAAATAGTGTAGTAAACAAAAATAAAATCTCTCGTTAAAAATAATAATAGGTGCATCAAGTATTAAAGACTTAGACTTAGAAATAATTAAAATTGGAAATGCAATGGCATACAACTCCAAATTTGGAGTAATATTACAGGTAACAGGACCAGTTTAACTAACGTATCTCATATTTACTAAATATAAGTATATTGAGAATATGTAATTGTATTTTTCGAACTTCGATAAATATTACCTAGATAGTTTACAGTCTCGAATCAAAATGATCAATATTTGTATGGATGCTATACCATACAAGATAATCGTACCATTCTATTACATGCTGAGCTATTTTTACATATATATATAGTATTTCTTTGAGCGATAGATAAACATTTTCATAATATATATCCACTATCTTCCATTAACTCAAACCAGATTCTTAGCTTCGTGAGATTATTGATAATACCTTCTTACCTCATATTAAGTAATAGAGAAGTTTAATAAAGTGATGATCATCTAATTTTGGGATAACGATGGGATAAAACAAATAAATACATATATGTAACACTTAGAATATATACATACAACTTAGAATAAATATTGACTTTCTACTATATATAGGTACTGTTATGAACTAGTAGAAGATAACTATATATAAGTTTGGAACCGTATTTGATAATACCCTCTCAAGGGTACATACTTTACTTAAATTAGATTAACTTGTAATTCAGTTAAGCGTACCAAATAACATAATATTGTAATAAGTAATCAGTACCACCTACTTTTGGTGAGTGAGATACAACATGTATTAATATATATTAATATAATATATATAATTAATAATATTAATATATAATATATATATATATATATATATATTATATAATTAATATATTAATTTATATATATTATATATTTTATATATTATTTATTAATATATAATATATATATTATTATGTATATATAGTAGTCTACTATTATAGGGTATTATAGTCTATATATGTAGTATATACTATCTATATTTTACTCTTATAATAGAAGTAGGTTGAATATATATATACAGCTATATATATATAATATATATATATTAATAATATATATTATATATATAATATTAATATAATATATTATAATATATATATATATTATATATTAATATAATATATATATATAATATATATATATTATAGTATATATATATTAATATTAATACATATATATATATATATATAAATAATATTAATATATATATTGTATATATATATATAATAATATATATATATAATAATATATATATATAATATATATATATATATATTATATATTAATATATATATATTAATATATAATATATATATATATAATATAATAATATATAATATATATATTATATATTATATATATTATTTTATATATCTTCACCTGTAACGTTGAGTATACACTCCTATGTTTGTTGAGTATATGAGTGAGCTCTCTGGTATGATAATATACTGATTTATTGTTGAGCTAGGGAGATATTATACTGCCCTATTCTCTCTCAGTGTTACCTTGAAGCTCTGGAAGCTTCGACTTTTTATTTTTTATTTTTATTTGAAATTCCTCACACCCATGTAAATTACCCCTTAACGTGATAAAAGTTTCATAAGCCAATATTACTAATATATATATACTCCTCCCTTTTTTCCCAATCCACAAGCCCCATACAAGTTATATTTCACGGTATAGCCTCTTCCCGTCATAATTGGGTATTTCTGTTAGTATTCTACCTCCACACCCTTTTCACTCCACGTGGATTATTGTAGTGATATCAGTTTATAACCGTAGTCATTAAATAATATTCCATTAATTAATCTAGTATATCACGTTATATAATCAACATATATATAATATATATATAATTATATATATATATTATATATGTATTATAATATATATAATATATATATAGTATATATATTATTATTAATTATTAATATATATTAATATTATATATATATATATATATATATAATATATATATATATTTAATTTAATTAATATATTAATTATATATATTTTATATATATATATATATATTATATATAATATATATAGATAGATTGATAGAATAAAAAGGTGAATTAGGCACAGATTACGATTAATAAGAGAATATTACTTTTGAAGAATCTAATTATAATATATTGATTAAATACTATACAAAGTGTAGATATTATGATTTTCTTTACTAGTATATTTTATAATAAGGATTTCATAAAGTATATATTATATTTTAATTAATAATAGCTATAATTAACTTATTTATTTATATACTTGTTAGACGCTCTTAAGTCTATATATATACCGTATTTATATATATATAATATATATACCGTATATATATATAATATATAATATTATATTATATATATATTATTCCCTCAGAAGTGAAGGGGAAAATTTATTATCTGCCTGAGAAAATCTCGCTTTGTCATATAGAGGAAATGATTAAAAAATGCACAATAATGTGGAGAAAGCGAAGACTCAAGTTATATATTATCTTTTGTAAATAATAATTCATAAAATAAGTATGTACCAAAAGTTAGAGGAGATTAATAAAAGTCCCCAGATAATAAGAAATTATTTATTTATTAGGTGAATAAACGAAGAGATATTATCGTGGTCTAAAAATCTCTTACATAGAAATAATTAGAATAAGAGATTATATATATCCATGTGTGTTTTGAGACTGACTACTTGTGTTGTTCTATGGATGTCTTCTTTATTTTTCTCTTCTTATTACAATTATTCTACACATGAATACATTGAAAAATATTTAGTACCATTTCTTTTTTCAAAGTTTGTAAGTGAAATTTCCAATATCTCGCTTATTATCGGGTTAAGAGCCGATCTTATAAATTATGAATATAGTATGTTAAATTATATAATAATATATATAATATTAATTATATATATATATATATTAATAATATATTATAATATATATAATATATAATATATATATATATATATATATATATAATTAATATATATATATATTATATAAATTTATATATATATATATATTAATATATATAATAAATATATATATTAATATAATAATTATATATATATATATTAATATATTTATATATATATATATATATATATATATTATATAATATATATTATATATAATATATATATATTAATATATATATATTATATAATTAATATATATTAATATATATATATATATATATATATTTAATTATTATTATTATATTAAGTGCTATATGATGCCCATACTTTAACGATAATTTATTTAATTGATATATTCGTTCATAATAGATAAAATTGCTCTACTGTATAGGCTACAAATTATTGCTGTCTCTCTGGAATAAAACTATGACATACGTATGCTCAAAGATCCAATAATACTGCATAAAAGGTTAGATAATTAGCATAAGGTATAATATTACTTTAGCTCATTATAAATATATTGCCTTATATATATTATATATTATATACTTATATATTAATATAATTATATTATATATATATATATATTTAATATATTAATATATATATATATATATATATAATATATATATATATTAATATTATTTAATTATATATATATATTAATATATATATATATATATATAATATTCTTTCTTTCTTTCTTTATCTGATCCTTCTATATTTTATTACCCTCAATAATAAGTAAATGGGAGTAAGGTTTGCTACTACGTATACGTAGACATCTCAGGTAATATATAAGATATAAAGCTAGTTATAGAGAATCAATGACTTAAGTGATTCACGAATAATAATGATATATAATAGCTCACTAAGTACCTACCCGGCCCCCTATAGTATCACCATTAATTGTGAGAACTTCATCGTCAATACATGAAAATCACCCTAAAAGTCACTTCTGGGACATGACTGAATGGACTAACTATCTCAACTATAGGTAGATCTGATTCAGGTATAAGTAGTATATTTCAATTCCCTTGTGCCACAGTGTGTGGACTCAAAC
>JABUQX010083432.1:30000-51531 GCA_015478945.1 Trachelipus rathkii | reverse complement strand
AAGAGGATCAAATGCAGGATGCAAACATTATGTTTAGTATAATTTTACGTTTAGTATTGGCCTTCTGGGTCGTAAGCTACGAGTGGGTAACGACATGGTGATTCTGAGGAAGAATTATCCCATATCCATTTACCATAGAATTTAAACAAGGTTCTTCTATTGCCCAATTCTTTCTTCTTGAAACATAGAAGCAGCGAGAGATGAGTTGGAAGCCCACTCTCTTAAATTTAAACCAGCCTCTGCAAATAAGGATCTGGTTTCAAAAAAATATTGTTTTATTTCCTCTTCGGTGTCAAATGTACCGAAGAGGTTATCTACATAAATTTGTTCTAATATGGCATCCTTGTATGCCGTTTGGGTATTTATTTACAGGTGGTGGAGGCATACTGCCAATAAAAATGGACTGCCAAATTGCTCCAAATAGTACTGATTTATGAACCTATGAATGTCACTATAAGGTTGATTGGGGGTCTTGAGGGGTCTCATGGACCCATAAGGAAGACGAGTTGAAAATTCTCAGATGCACGTTTTCTGACTAAGCGAATCCCATAAGACAAGCTTTGACCTTGACAGAACTCAAAATCTATCTGATTGAATGTTGCGTACATTGTTTAATTTACGTAAAATTTAATAATAGATTTTCCCAGTAATGCTGTTATCAGGAGACGGCACTGTGTAAACAGGAAATTTTAAACTGGATTGTTAGGATGAGCAGTACATAAAACTAAACGAACGTTTAGTTGTGAGGAAATTTTTTGCGCACCCAATGATGGGGAGAGTAGGGTACTTGGCTATTCAGGATGGATGGGTGGAAGGTTTTACTCCTCGATGGAAGCAAGGGACAGCTGTTGCCTTTATCACATATTATATGAGTAATAAATTCGAAGTTCAGTCCTGAGCCGTTATCAGTACACTATAAAGTCGACGTTCCGACAAAGAATAATCAGGTAAGTTGGGATGGTTTGCACGCCATGGCAATGACACCACATATTTCTTAGTTTCCTAGCGGCAAATTTTCTTTTAAATGATTCAAGGTGTAGTTTTTTCGCTAGAGTAAACTGCTCCAGGTAATATTCCAAAATATTGGAGGAGACATTAAACGATCGAGGTCGTCTGTGGAGTTTTTATTATACTCCTCCTCTGTGATCACAGAAGGAGGGGGGAGGGGGTCCTCAGCTGAGGATATATTTTTAATCGAAGCAGAATCAGTACTAGAAGCTTCAGCTGAAGCAGATAAAATATTTTGATCAATATTTTTAATGGTGTGAGAGTTCTCACAAGTTTCAGAGGAGACTATATTCATATTTTTTGGACTTTTCGAGCGCAAATAATAATTTTTCAGAAAGATAATGTTCACTATTAATCTTTTTTATCTGCACTCTATTTTTTGCTACTTTTAATGCAAGGGCTACTAAATATTACATGCCTCGTTCCGAGGCAGACAAAACCTTAAACCTATTTACTAATCTAAATATTCCTCTTGGGGAAAAATATGAAAGTTGATGCCATTATTTACAACTTCCCCTCCCTCCGGCATCTTCGAAGGGAGGTGAAGGATTATAAATTTTAAAGGAGTCCTCTGCCTCAGTTATAGAGAGGGGAGGATTTTAACTAAAGCTAATGGTTCTTCCTCCTTCAATATAGGGAGAAAGGAGAATGATCACACTTCTTAAAAAAGAAATGGCTTAAAACTTAATTAGTAGGATCGAAAAATTTGGACTTTCGGCCCTAAAAAGACCCACGAAGAATAAACAATAGTGACTTGGAGACCATTCTGTGCACCAGAAGTAAATGAAGCGTAGAAATGCCCCTAAAAAACCTACATTTGTTTTAACAATTACATGTTTATTTTCTCATATGATTGGGAGAAAATTGGGGAGGTTGTCGGATCCGAGGAGTAGGCCAATATCCGTAATGATAATCTGATGTTGGATAAGGATTGGCAAGAGGGATACGATATTGTCTGAGCATTTGTGGTCTTCACAAGCCCAAGTATTTTAAGATCGTTGGGAAGGCGATCTATATAACAGCAGATATAGGAATCACCCCCTCCTTAGGTACTGATGTTTAAGGTGGACACACACCATCATGTACTGAAGGGAGTGCCTTTTTGTTAATTACCGTTTACTGGAGATGTTAACAGTGGAATTGGCGGAATGCAGTTAATTATTTAGCACACTGATCTCGATATATCAGTGCGGAGACCATAGGCTCACCTTGTCGAAAAAAAACCTGATAATACGATAACCCAACCAGAATAGTGAGTTATGTCTCCTTATAATTTATTCTAAATTCGCTAGTGGGAAAGAGCTACAACCGTGGCTTGAGCCAAACAGGGGGAGAGGTGAGGGTGTTTTGAAGCTGGATGGGTTAATTGTAACAATACCTACTGGTTTTGTTTAATATTTGGGGACAAAGAGCAGTTTGAATGCTCAGAGACTGACAAGAGTGTAAAAACAATTGAATAAATATAATTCTGTTGATAAAAGCAGGATAGACTAATACTGCTAATTGACCTGCTCAAAATACGTGCAGGTAGTGATGATGACTTTTGGACTGAATTTGGTTTTTCGAAGTATCAAGGAAGTGTTTATCAAGGACACAATGGCGGGTTCAAAATGACTGCTGTTACCACGAAACGCACCCCATATATGTTATAGGGTTCATTTTTGACCCATGTATATTATAAAAAGTGAGGTTATTGATTCCATTATATGAATGGGCATGTTGATAATTATATATCTGATTCGATATATTAACATATTAATAATATTACCAACATATTATGGTTAGGGGGTTTAATATTGTTAAACCTGTTAAAGTTTGTTATTAAGTTAGGTTTATTTGGTTAGTTGGTAGTTTGGCTTATAATTGGACCTATGATGGTGATTATAAATCTGAACATAATTTTTTTATATTTTTTGGGTTTGCATTGACCGCTTGAAGGAAATTATTGGAAAGGGTATTTGACTTGAGGGAAGCCGTATAGACATTTATGGAAAGTAATGACAAACTTGACTTAGTTCAGTGATCACTAAAAGGGCCTGGTTTAACATTTCAAAAAGTAATTCAAGGGTCCAACTTTCACCAGCCCTATCCCATTTCACCTTTTCTTTGATTTGTGAGGGTAATTTTTGAGCCAGTAAAACACCCAAGATAGTGGAACCAGTTTTATCGTCCACTATTAGTTTTTTATGTTTTAAAGATTCTATATAACATTTTATGTCAGCTTTATATTGATAGAGATCCGCGTATTCATATCTAGGGGGGGTTAACTTAGTTAATTTCAATATTAAAGTCTCTTGGGACTTTGCAGGGTTATCAAAAATCTCTCTTAAGAAGATCTCGAATAAGACTTTATAAGTACACCAGGTGATGGCATACGCCAGATACCATCTGTGTTTTGACTGTGCACTTGAAGACAATTCCAATAAAATAAACCGAGTTTACTAAGATCAGAATAGTTCTGACCTTCGACATAATTCTCAAATGATTCGATGAAGAAGCATATTTCTAAAATATTGCCATAAAGCCGTAAAGGTAGTTTTTTTAAGATGGGACGTGTTAAATGCCTCCGCTTCTCTGAGGGGTAGGCCGGACATCGGTGATGTAGGGCGCGAAGTGGGTTTAGTAAAGGTTTTAATATACTATTTTCTTAGATTCTATATTTAATTAATGACTGTTGACTAATATTGATAGCGAAATTAGTAAATTTGCGTCCCCATTATCGTTTAAGAATTCTCATCGCTCCAAAAATGGCGATTGTTGTTGTCAGTTTCAGCTAATTTGAGATCTAAGTTTCTAAGTTAGTATGATATAACCTAAGCAATCAACTTTAGTATTTTGGATCTGATAATTTATTATTGGCTCGTTAATAGCTAATAAAGGTAGGCCACGACTCCGTAATGTTTACGTTGAATTTTTGTGATTGCCATAGACTTTTGAGGTCACTATCTGATAGATCAGACATATGGGGAGATGTATTTTTTTAATCAAAATTTACCCAATAAGCTAAAGAAAGGGAAAATGTTGACTTAAGAACACTTATTTTTAAAATATTAAATGTTTCAAATTAAATGTTGATTTCTGTAAGAAGGAATAAAAATAGATTGTACAGTAAAAATATTGACAAGTACGGAGTACTTTGTACAAAATAAATGTTCTTGAGCACAAAAAAGAAACAATAGACTAAATATTATTTTATGATGTTCAACAAAAATGTTGAACCGATGAACCGGTCTCAGAATGTACCGGTATAAAGCGCTGTAAAATATTGTATAAAAATTTATACATGAAAGGTGCTCGTGACACAAAAAAAATAAATTATAAACTAAGTATTTTATATAATATATTATACCGGTAAAACCGGAAAAAAAAGGAATTAAAGGTGGTTATCACTTGAAAAGCTATATATTTATATTCAAATTATATAAATTATACTTAAAACTATTGTTTATATAAAAAATATTTGCCCCACGGTCAGTGAGTGTGTGAATTTTTATATATATATATATATAAATAATTTATGATATTATTATTAGAAGTATTTAAAACTAATTAATATCCATAAGTAATTGTTTTATATGTACGACAAACAGATTTAATAATAATGAAGACTTAAAAATTATTTAAAAACGTATGTTCTTCTACATACAACAAGATATAAAAAAATACAAAAAGAAATTTATTTTTACTAATGTAAAAAATAAAATGAAAAGAAATGAAGTTCACTTCTAATTGAATGAAGGAGATTTATTATTTATATATATATATATATAATATTTTTTAAATATTAAAAATATTTTATTTAAAATATTTTTAAAGAAAATAACTGTAGTTGTTATTTTTTTGAATTTTTTATAAATTTTTAAAGTTTTTTAAATGAAAAAATATTCCCCTAAGTTTTAGGGGAAATTATTTTGAAATTCCCCGAAAAATTTTAAGTATTTTGATTGAATGCCCTCTATGGGACCAATAAATTTGGATGTAAAGAACTGGAGACTTATGTCTCATGTAAGCTCCCACACAAAAAAAATAAAAATGTTTATTTAATATTTTGTTCAAAGTTGAAAGTTGTTTAAGGGGAAAAATTATGTTTAAGGGGATATATATATATAATGACACGAAGTCACAAAATATAAAAATTTATATAAAAAACTATTATTAAAAAATAGTTTAAAAAAGCGCCAAAACGGTTGTTAAGTAAAAAAATGATTTTTAAATTTTTTATGACAATATGGGTGAAAGTTCGTGTGCCAAGTTTTTAGGCAACACGGACGTTGGGCGCCACTTAAAATGTGGAAAGAATTAGTGACCCAGTCAGGTAGCTGGCTAATGAAGACCAGATCACCATCTAACATTTCTTCACACCACAGACAAATCTCTGGCGCGTACCACTTTCGCTCGATCAGTTTAGAAGTGGCCAATGAATAGTGGGAATTATAAATTTGTACTTATATATATATACTCCGGGGGCTCGTGTGGACCAGAGTAGTTAATATATATATACAACGAATGAAAATAATTATTGATTACTCAATGGTCGATAAAAATATATAAACCGAATGTCCATAAAAGAACCGAGTTTTATTATGATGAATTTGGGGACGGAAAGTTTTGCGTACATATTAAATTTAATTGAAATTTATTTTCTTAGTTGTTGCAAGTTTATTGAGTTTATTTTATATGGAAGGTCGCTTTAATATTTGAAATTATAAAATTTATCATTTACGAAGTTATTTCTGAATTTCGGAATGTTGTAACCACATTAATCGAACATGAGTATAATATCTTTTATATCTTTCGAAGCTGATAACATTACTCTAAGTCAAGTTACCGAAGATTTGATGACAATAATAACAACAATATTTATTGTTGATAACGATAACAATAACAGCATACTACCAAGACTTCCTATAATTAGTACCATGAAACAATAATAATTTAATTAATAATAATACATAATAATATAATAATAATAAAATGAATAATAGAAAGCAGTATACTAGCTACACTAAAATAAATAGATTGATGATAATAATAAAATTTAATATAAATATAATAATACATAATAATATAATAATAATAATAATAATTATTATTAATTTAATGGATTTTATACTACCAATTAATAATTATTATTTGTAGGAACGTCAATCTCTAGAAATGCAAGCATTCTAGGAGAAGCCTTTTTCAATGTAATAATTTTTTATTTAGTTTTCCTAATGTTTCTTCGTGTTCTGTTTAAGAAAACAAGGAAAATACAAGAAAACCGTAGGATAAGCAAATGTCTGAAAATTCTTGGAAAACTAATTATTATTACAAGACCGTGGTGAAGCCTCTGTTTGGGGAGTGAAGCCTCTGTCTGGGGGTTCTAATATTTGCTCCACCACCAGGGTTAAACTATGTCTACCATTCCCACTAGTTACAATTTTCATGCACGGAAATTGCGACACGAAAATTACACGAAATTCAGAAACTCGCTAAACTTTGGCTAATAAAATTCCTTATTTTGCAAAAGAAATTTATGATATATATATAATTATAACATAAACATAATATATATAGATATATTTATATTAATAAAAATATATAAAGGCTATAAATAAGATTTTTGGACAAAAATAGCCAATTGGGAGCGAATTTTATTGTCAATTGTTTGGAACTCCGAAATTTTTGGAATTTGATCAGTTATACAAGGTGTATTTTCAATATTTCTAAATAAATATTAATTAATTATATGATAATATTTTAATAAATATATTATATAAAAGAGTAATTTTCGTTTATAATATTTAAGGGGAAGAGAAGTGTTTACTTACCGCCATTTTTATTAACAAAAATCGGTATGACAACTCTGAAAATGCAAGATTTCCACGTATGAAATATTGACAGAATATTTAGATTTTGATTTTATTATTATTTCTAACTTTCTTATTTTCTAAAATATTTACAATCTTATAGTGATGTTCGATATTAAAAGGAAATGATTCGCTTTTTTTACCCATGTTCCAGTAATTTTTGACCTACTTTTTTTTAATTGAAAATTTCTAATGTTCAACCATGACGAGATTTTTTCTCTATAAAACATTTCACTAGATAATGAATTTTATTATCATTCAATTTCTGCGTTTTTATTATCTTTATTTAATTTTATTTATTTTCTCTACATATTTTTAAACAAATCTTATAAATTTGAATTACAAGCAATCCCATTCAAATTTCCTTTCTCCAAATCTTTTATTCTTTAAATTTGACTTAAATCTCTATTTTTCCCAATTTTTCCCCTTTTCGTTTTTTTACTACTTTTTGAGTATTTTATTAAATATTGTATGTTTAAAAAAAATAAACAAAAAGGAGTATACATCACGTTGGGTACAAAGGGTTTGTAAATATTTATCGTTGCTTTCGCGAAGAGAAGAGAGAGGAGAGCCAAAAAGATAGACAAAACCTCGAAGATTCTCCACTACAAATAAAACTGGACATAAAATTAACGATAAAATTGGATTCTGGAGTGTTTGGCGCAGTATTTGGTTTCTGGTGATAAAACCAGACCAAAATTCGTGGCGAATCGGATTAGTTGCTAGTCTGCGAAACTAATTCTATATGAAGTACTTCAACATATATAATTCGCTCGTGTTGTCGAGTCAAAAATGGGTCATTCCAATGAACAACTCATCAGAAGAGGGATGTTCGATATATAATGTCAACACTTATCAAAAATTTAATATAATAAACGAATCAAGAATTAATGCTTTTTTTCATATAGCTGAAAACGGATAGAAGGGGGGCGTGGAATAGCCATAGTGGGGACCTATCTTTGTCAGGAAGTTTTATGAATTGATATACCTATAAAAATTCTAAGATCACTGGTTTAACGGAAGGAAAATTTCAATGGTTCTGCTGTGATTTACAAAAAAAAATTCAACAGCCCTAAAATTAAACATCGGCATGACGCTTCCAAAAATAGCGCGGAGCTCTAAAATTGAAAAGTGGAAGCTCACTTGAGAAGCAAGCTTCATCAAAATTATTTGACTACTGTAACTGCATAATAAATGAATCTCGTAGACCAATTCGATTCGGGATGCAATTAAGGGACAGAATCGAATCGTAAGTGCAGTGATAAGATTGCGAGTAATGCTGTCATCGGTTGCTCTCGCCGTTTATACTCCACGAAGAAAAAATGCCGACGGTTGGGACAAATTAGCAAAATAATAAATTAAATTCTCCATCTTTCATATTATCGTTTAAATAATAAAATTTAGTATCAAAATGGTCATTAAAACCATATAATAAATAAATAAAATTTATTGAATAATTGATATGATTTGTTATAAAATTATTAACAGTTTAAATAGCAATCTTTGGCAACTTCTGATCACATGTTGATACTGTATATTATAACTGTATGTTGTCATACATAATAATGTAAATTTTAATAAGCATAATTAACATTTTAAAACAATCATCAGATTCTGCATGTTTTTCTGATTTATTTGATTATAAATTTTATTTTCTAGGACGGATTTGTAAATAAAAGATATATTGATTGTCAAAGTAAAAGTTTGGAAAGGTCATCTGAGAGTCAAAAACTTGACCTTTCGATTTAAGAAGGTCAATGACATTTATACAAATAGAAGACTAGAGTGTCCAGACCAACTTGAAATATCAACCACCTTCGATATCCCTGGAACACCTGGGGCAACGAAGATGAAGAAGGAACACCTTCATATTATTTGATTAATTTTCAAAATTGATGGCCTATTTTTGTAGACGGGCTAGTTTGTAATTACAAAACTACAACTTTAATCAATATAAAGTTTTATCAAATGTAGATCTATAAATTAATGAACTGAGAAAGTTCGAAGCTTCAAAACATTGTCAAAGGAGTTTAAATGTAAACCGGTTTTTTTTTTTTTATCGGTTCATTTTGATGAAAATGAAGAGGGGCAAAGGTTATTTATATAGTATATTATAATTATATATTATACACATATATACATATAACATATATACATTATACTATACATATATATACACATATATACATATATATATATATATATATCAACATATATTATATACATACATATATCTATAAATAAAAGAAATAACCAGCATATATTGAAATACTAATTGCCTGGTTAAAATTGTAGCATAATAGTATGCAAATATATAAGATTACTAAGTTCAAGATAAAACAAAATACTTTTGAAAATTGTTCATATTAAGCAAATCATTTTAAATGATTAAGAAAAGTTGGTGGAAATGAGAAGAGAAGAGTTGGACTAAGTTGAGTGAGTTGAAGAATGAAGATGATGGGATGTGTCAAATATTACTGGACATTTTTTTTTTTTTTGACAATGACGATGCACCAGATTAGGTTAGGCAATGTCAGATTTTTCCTTAATGACTTGGAGTTTGATTTGATTATACAGTTCACGCAACAATAAATCATAACTTGACAAGTTCACACTGGTTAATTCACTTACCAAACTACCAATCAAAAATATTACTACAAAAAATAAAACAAAAATAAAACTACTAATAAGTAAACTAAATAATAATAAAAAAAACGAACAATCTTGGGGTTATTTTAGTGCTACCAAACAATTACTACTCCTTCTATTATTTGATAAACTGAATAATTTGGGCACAATAGAGTATACGATTGAGGATGAGGTTGAGGATGAGGTCAAGGATGAGGTCGAGGATGAGTGTGAAGGTACAAGGTATGAAAGGTCAAAAATCCTATCTACTTTCATAGGCTACATTTCATTCAAACCATACAAACAACCAGGCACATTTTATAATTAATAATAATTAATAATTTGACCCAATAAAACTAGTTACAATAATGTAACAATATAATAATAATATAATAAATTTGAAAAAATTAAACTAATAATAATAATAATAATAATAATAATAATAATAATAATAATAATAATAATAATAATAATAATAATAATAATAATAATGAATTTGGACAAATTAAACTTTTAATAATAATAATAATCTAACAAATAGTTCTTGGTTCATTTCTGAGTTCTGGTTTTCACCCTATGTCCACAGATGTCACAAACCTGGGGTTTTAAACCAAAATCACCAACCTAAAAGTTTATCTCAAAACACAAACATACGAACACACACACATCTATGGCGACAAGCATTTTTAATATGTTAATTAACAATTACTAAAAAAAAAAAAAGAAGTTAAAATTAAAAATAAAAAATATTAATAAAAATTACTTAAAAAATCTGCATCGTATAATAATAATAATAATAATAATAATAATAATTAATAATAATAATAATAATAATAATAATAATAATAATAATAATAATAATAGCAGCAAAAATTAAAATGAAATTAATAAGCAATATTAAAAATTATGCTTATAAAAATTACAAAAGCAAATTAATAATAATAATTAATTAATAATAATAATAATGCGAGCGTAGTTATTATAGTGGCAAGGAGGTAAGTGTGGTGTGAGTAATTTGGAACGTAGGGGGAAACAGAAAGTGAAATGGGAGAGGGGGGATACACTCACTGTTCACGGCAATGGGCAGGGAGTGAAGCCTACTCCTTTGCGCGCGAGGATGCCCCGGGGGTGAAGATATATAAACCCCGTCTGTGGGCGACTGAGCCTCTGAAAATTTGGAGAGAGTATGAGTGAAAATAGGAAGTAGTAAGGTTTATCTACGTCAAAATAAAACTTAAAAATAAATAAAAATAAGGGTTCTATTTCGATGGGTATATTTTATGGGTATGGGTATTCAATGGGTACTCTTCTATCGTGTATTCAGGACCACCAACAATTCAACCCTCAAACATTTTCCTCATTCTAAGCAACTCCATTTATAAATAGTATGCAATTTTCATCACAAAATAAAACCTCCCTGAATAACAGGCAGGGAAAAAAACACGTTTTTAGTACCATTATGGAAATAAACTTTTTTGGATTCCCTAGGGGGGGGGGGAGGGATCTACAAAATGTTGATTATCAATGTGGGGGGGGGGTTTCTCTCTAGATTCATTATGACACAACCTGGACTAAACATACGCAAAATTATATTTAAAAAAAAACTCAACAAAGACATAATTACTATACTTAAAATACCAGGCACAATAATATCCCAAATGAATTAAGATAAAAAGGCTTCAAAAAAAAAAAAAAAAAAAAAAGAGGAAAATGCATATAATAATCTATGGCAATTCAAAATCTTAAGAAAAGAAGAAGAAGAAAAAAAAAGATTTCTATATGGCTTTGGACACAAATTTGAGACACTACCTAATGTGATTTAGGTATGACCAGGAATAAAGTCCCCAGCAAAGAAAAAAGTACCTAATAAAAAAACATGAAAATTTTCAACATTTTCCTCCAGGAAAGTGATGAGAAAGTAAAAAAACAAAAAAATTAATCGTATATTTAATAGTGATGTTGCAGAAATGAAACTTAAGACATTTGCCAGGGGGGCGAATACAGGCCTCTAATTTATACATTTTCGAACAGCGAATATCTGGAAGTTACGGATGTCAAAAGGCAAATTTTAAAATTTTGCGGAATGTTCCACATGCAGATATATCCACGACATCACTAGACTGATTATTATCATGTATGCGGAGGTGGTAAATTTCCTTCTGGTTTCTGCTTCGCTATCATTTTAAAATTAGCCCCGCCTCCAGTCCCCCTGTATTCTCACGTAACATTTTTTTAATAGGTGATCAACTTCAAATGACTGCATTTAAGTTGCATTATATATTATAGATTGAAGTTAAATTTTATTGAATTTTGTTCTATTTCATATAAATAAATGGATTTATAAAGCTCTATTATTTACAAAAGATTTTTTAATAAAAGAGAAATAGACGATGACTGAAATGGCGCATTCATCAATTCCCTTGAATCAACGATCAGCTCTAACATGAAGCACTGCATGAATGCTTAGAGCAAGTCATGTTTGCCATTGGTCTTTTAAAAACAAACAAAAAAAGTTGGATGAGTTTATCGGTTAGCATCCCCGTACGTGAAATTTTTTATCTTATTACTAATATTTATTTATATTTAAACATATTAAAACAATGACTTGAAATGGCGAAATTCATCTAAGTGGCAAATGAAGATAATTTTAAATCAATACATTGTCACCAACCAATAAGTTACGAACAAAGAATATAATTATAATATCTAGTATATTTTTATCTTATTATAATATATGAATCGAGTCACTTATTATTATATAAAAGTCAGCAATTGATAAATAAGCAATTCCTTATACATGCATAATAATAGCATTTTTAATGTTTTATTTTTAATATTAAGTAATGATAATTATTATATATTTATATTATTATTATTATATATTATTTTATTTTAATTATGATTTTCATTTATTATATATTTCTGAAACACAAATTCGTTAATAAACTCCCACTGATAATAACTCATATTCATTTTCTAAATTCGGTTACATTGAGTATAACCACAATAGGTCAACTCCTCTACGTTAAATATTCATTCTTGTCTCTCTCTTCTAATTAAAGAAAAATAGAAATAATTATAATAATATATAGATACACAATAGAATTAATATATTAATAATATATTAATTATATAACTTAATTATTTTCATAAAACTGAATCAATCCGAATAAATAATATTAATTAAATTAATAATAGTGTCCAGCTGAGTGTACGATACTGCTAGGACCTATGTTGAAACAATGTGGTCTCTCGTGGGTGTCTCTTCAGTAAGATTCTAAAATTTTCACACTCGTGCTTAATTAACATATTTTATATACTATTTTTATTGTTAATTAATAATAATTAGTTTTTAATTACTAATTAGATTAAAAAATAACTTGTGCCTGATAAAATAGCATAATAATTAATATTATATATTTTATTTCTCTTGGTCACCCAATGTACATCTTTTTTTTTATCTAAATCTTTTTCTTTTATTTTTCTTGGTTGTCCCATCTACATCTTTTATTCCTGTTTACATGTACATCTTTTATTTCCCGTAGCCCTCCATTTACATTTTTTATATCCCGTAGTCGCCCCATCTACATTTTTTATATCCCGTGGTCACACTATCTACATATTTTATTTCTCTTGGTCACCCAATCTACATCTTTTACTTCTCTTGGTCACCCAATCAACATCTTTTATTTCTGTTGGTTGTCCCATCTACATCTTTTATTCCTGTTTACATGGAAAACATTAAAACTACCTCTCAAACAACATAAATGTTACAACCGAAGAGGCAATAACAACAATGTAATTTCTGAAATCATCATGAGAGACTATATATAAGACTGTAACGATACATCTTTTATTTTCTAATGTTGTAATGTAATGTTTTTATGATGAAACATGACAGAAGACATGAATGATGAAAGACCTTCAGTGGGTACTAATTGGCTACAATTTATTATTTATATCCCGTGGCTCACCATCTACATCTTTTATTTCTCATGGTGGCAACCATTTACATCTTTTTTTATTCTAGTATTGACTGTGTTGAACTGAAATAAAAGTTTTAGAAAGCATAAATGATAGTTAAGATTGGTAGAGGTCTATTATGTGTATGGAAAATCGCCTTCCATAACAATAATTGCAGAGTAGTAACTCAAAACCTTTTAGCAAAAGTATTGACGGGGGAGGGGTAAAGGATTAATATTTTGCCGACGAACCTTCTTCATTTGAACTTAAATGAGTCAAAGGAGATTTTACTCCATCAGCGGGATTCGAAACACTGGGACTACCGCGTTCGTTCTGTAAGGCTCTTACAGTTAACCGGACGCAGCTATACTATAACCACTAATGCCATCCACATTTGACTTGTCTTAGACACCTAGGGAAAAAATGAACGTTCCCAAAAAAGAACGCTTCAAGAATAGTTTTTAAAGCTCCGGTTTTCTCATCCCATAATTGCTGAGTACTCAAAGGCCAGCCCTTATTAAACACTTTGTTAATTCTACCTCTGAATTTGTTTCCCTCTCGGATTTTGGGGGAACTTCCTTTTGATTTGATGACACGCGTTTGACGTGATTGTCAACGTGTTACTACACGTTAAGAAAGATTAATAATATATAAAAAAGGTACCAAATGGTGCTAAAGAGGTGGAAGAGAAAATGAAGAAAATATATCCTAAATTTAGTCAATTTTCTTGGTGTCACCTGACTTGCCCTCCCAGCAGTGTTCGGATCTAACGTTTTTTAATGGAGCAAGTTAAGTAAATAATGAGTTAGCTGCACGCGCCCATTTTGAAGTATTGTCATGATCCATTCGTGTTAAGAGTTAGGTAACTTAGGCACATGTATACGGAACTAGAGAAAATATTAAGTGATATTCCCGAATAACTTGGGTTTCAAATACTTAAGACGTCTGGGTTAATGAGGCTCAGGTATTCATTCTACTAGGTACCATTATTATTATTATTATTATTATTATTATTATTATTATTATTATTATTATTATTATTATTATTATTATATTATTAGTAAGAGTTTGTTAAAAAATAGTACAGCATTTGAAATGAAATAATAATAATATATAAAATAAGTATATAAGTTAATATATATATATTATTGATACGTAATATTAATGTAAGTATACTAGTTAAAGATATAATATATAGAGAAGCCGAAGTAATAAGGATATATAAACATAATTTTTATCAGACCAGGATTATAGAAACCGACATTTCAAATATTTAGATGTTCCTTTTGTATTTCATAATATATTATAGATATATAAATAGTGAATAATAATATAGTAAGAGTATTATCAGTATAGATAGACTGAAAGAAGAAATATGAAAATTGCAATAAAAAATAAATTTTCAATTTCGTTAGATCGATTTAATTAAATTATTATTTATATTTTTAGATGGTTCTACATTTATGATTCATAACCTAGAAAAGGGCGTTACTTTGAAGATTATTAATAGTATAGATGTATATAATATAATATTAATAATATATATAGTAACTATCGAGTAATTGATATATATAATACTAGATAATAATATATAATATATAGATGTCAAAAAGAACGTGACTTACAAACATAAAAAATTAATTCATTTGAAATAAAAAGTTAATTAAAAATATAATAATTAAAATAATAATAATAATAATAATAATAATAATAATAATAATAATAATAATAATAAATTCGTTAAAAATATACATGAATTTTTTCACTCTTGGAGAAATAAAAAGCTCTTTAAAAAAAGTTGATCATTTTTGAAGATCGCGAAGACTTGTTTCTTTTAAAATTTCATTAATTGTAAATATAAATTACAAGATGCGGGGATGGGGAAATGGAACATTAGAGAATATGAGGTGGGAATTGACACGGTTTGGTGACAGTTGACTTCGGCTCTTATCAGATGCTTTTCAGTTTTAACAGTTATCTCTTATGGGTTCTCTCATGGTGTCCCGCATTATGAATCTTATTGGAAGTTTTGACCTCGGAACTTTTGTCTATATTCTACAATGGGTTTCTATCACGTCATTCTTGCCACTTTATTACTTTTAAATTTAGGTCCATTGAAACTATTTCATTTTAGTAATTTTTTCTATAGGTATTACAACGGCAGGTGCTCGAGAGGGAATTGACCTCTCGCATTCCTCCACCACTGTGTCGCCCTCGTAGCACAAGAGGTGCCTTACTCTCACATGAATATTGGTGACTGAAGGCTCGTTCGTTGTGGCGTCTCCTCCTTTCCAGCCACTTCTGTCTTTCCTGCTATATTCAATCTGCTCCCACCTTATGGAATTGCGTTAGGCAAGGGATTGGGTGGGATTTTAGTTTCCGTCTGTTTTGATTTGTTTTGTTCATGTTTTTTTTGTGCCCCCTCTAGAAAAGGGCTCTGCCCGTGAGTGCTGGCACCATGTAAAAAAAAATTAGGTTCTGATTGGTTTATCTTATCTTGAGCTTCTGTTTTAAAATTCGAATTGTAAGCTTAAAACTGATGCTGAAAAAGGGTATGTAAGGATTTCAAATATTTGAAAAAAAATTTATATTTTACATATTTTTGTTTGTTTGTTTTTTTTTCACGTCATATATATGATTTAGAGAGGGGAGGGGGGGTGAACAAACCCTGTTCTTCACATTGGAATTTAAATAAATATAAATATATTCTTCGTTTGGACAGAAAATGTTTTGTTAACGGAACGTGTCTGTAACGCAAAAATGTTCTTTTTGAATAGGTTTTATTTAGCAAGATGTTACTGAAATCTGATACACCTTTAAAAAAAATTCTGATAGACATTTTAAAATCTTTTTTCTTCAATCGCTATAATCTACAAACTTATGTCATGTATACTAACACGGGAATAATTGGTTCCAGCATGGGGTCTGGACATTATGTTGGGGTAAACGGCTGTATTTTGCATTCACGAAAAAGAATTTACAGATATTCTAACTAGTTAAAATGACTACAAGACATAAGGTTTATAGAAATGCCAATGTTGCCAAAGGCACCACTAAAACCTGATGACACCAAAGTCCATCTCTTGAAACATTCCGGGTTGGATTGGTTGATTTTAATAGATATTGGTCAATCACAAATGATTTTTTTGAGGTTGCGGTGATGGGAAGGTTCTTGAATTTGTTTATCATAATAGGTGTTCTGAGGTTAGGTCTCGGTGAAGATACTTTGAAAATGGGTTTATCAAAAGTATTTTGGGTCGTGACGATGGAAAAACCTAGGACCCTCGTGTCTTTATTTCCAACGTAGCTTAATCTAAAACCTATGACCCTCGTTTCTTTAATTTCAAAAACCTAGGACCCTCGTGTCTTAAATTTCAACTATAAATTTAAAATTGATAGGTCTTATAGTTTCTACAAAAGCTTTTTAAGTTTATGTGTTGAATACATTGACATAGGAAGACACTATGTAAGGTCCTAACGCTTAAAATTGCATTTAAAGATATGAACACCGTACGTTGTTCTTATAATTATGTCTCTCATAGGATATCAGTCTAGGTTTGAAAAACTTGACCCATGTGTCTTCAATTTCAACCTAAGCTAATCTAAAACCTAGGACCCTCGTGTCTTTAATTCCAGAGTAGCTTAATCTAAATTGTTTATACTACACCCTTCGTCTTTGCTTCTTTAATGTTAAATAGGTGTCAGGTTTTAGTTAAGCTGCCCGCCATTATTACATAGTGACAATTATTTTTTTATTTTCCAACCAGAAAGTTTTGTAATATTTTAGTTGCTATTTATTAGAAATTTTTGTTTTTTGTCTTTGTTTTTGTTTTCTTTGGAAAAAATTAGTGCATATATTTCCTTTTTGGTTTAAATTTATTTATACTATTTAGTAACCTTCCTATTATTATTATTATTTTTTTTCCTTAAGGAAAAACCATTTCATGTTAATTTATTTCCTGTAGTACCATTTTATTTCCTATTGTTATATATATATATTATATATAAATATATATAATATATAGATATATATATATATATATTATATTATATAATATATATATATATATATATATATATTATATTATTATATTATATAATATATATATTCTCTCTCTCTCTCTCCTCTCTCTCTCTCTGGGGGTCTCTTTCTCTTTCTCTCATCTGTCTCTCTCTCCTCTCTCTCTACTCTCTTCCTCTCCTCTCTCTCTTTCTCCCCTTCTCTTTCTCTTTTCTCTTTTCGCTTCTCTTCTCTTTCTCCTCTCTCTCTCTCTCTCTTTCGTCTCTCTCCTCTCGTCTCTCTTCCTCTCTCTCTCTCTCTCTCTCTCTCTTCTCTCTTCCTCTCTCTCTCTTCTCATATTATTGTAGATCTTAGACGATCCATTCCCAGGTCTAAGACAATCAACCATTTTAGTAAGTAATATATTTAGGTCTTCCCTAAAAAAATTCACCAAAAGAATCTCACTTATTTTTTTTAAATATCTATATATTATTAACCACTAATTTTTTCACACCTTTTATTATTATTTTTTTTATTATTATTATTATTTTTAAACTCCGATCGGGTGGGTTAAATATTTTTTTTTTTTTTAAATTTGTCACCATACATATATAAGTTTATGATCACTCTTCACTTAAATTTTTAATTAATCGAAATATATAAATGAAAGTCATGCTCCTGACCACTTTTCACAAGGTACATTTTAAGCACTGCTATTATTATTATTATTATTATTATATTATTATTATTATTATTATTATTATTATTATTATTATTATTTTATTATTATTATTATTTTTTATTAGAGAGAGAGAGAGATGATTCGAGGAGGTTGACCATGTGGTAACCAATGAACCGAATTTGAAATGAAAGTTATCAGGGGAGTTTTTGACGAATTTGTGTTTCGATAATAATAATAATAATAATAATAATAATAATAATAATAATAATAATAATAATAATAATGTCTATTACTTATTAAAAGGCACATGAAAAGCATTTTGCAGGTTAAGGAAGCTTTTAAATTGCGACTTTTAAGACCGCATGAGACGAGTTCTTGTCGTACTTGTGTGAAATGTTCTTAATAAATTTGATCAAGTTTTTTTAATATGTTAAATATAAAAAATATTTAGTAATAAAAAAATTTACGCACTGGAACCACTAAAATTATCTTTTACTCCAAACTTTTTTTTAAAAAACCATGCAACAACTTGGCTCTAACACCGCAGCCATGTAGATTTAAGATCTTTATAAATCTGGTTGAACAAAACATCAAACTTAAATGCAGTCATTTGAAGTTGATCACCTATTAGAAAAATGTTACGTGAAAATACAGGGGGACTGGAGGCGTGGCTAATTTTAAAGTGATGAAGAAGCAGAAGCCAGAAGGAAATTTACCACCTCCGCATACATGATAATAATCAGTCTAGTGATATCGTGGATATCTGTATGTGGAACATTCCGCAAAATTTTAAAATCTGCCTTTTGACATCCGTAACTTCCAGATATAAGCTGCGAAAATGTATAAATTAGAGGCCTGTATTCGCCCCCCCCCCCCTGGCAAATGTCTTAAGTTTCGTTTCTGCAACATCACTATTAAGCATACGATTAATATGTTTTTGTTTTTTTGTTTGAGGAAAATGTTGAAAATTTTTATGTTTTTGTATTAGGTACTTTTCCCTTTGCTGGGAACTTTATTCCTGGTCATACCTAAATCACATTAGGTAGTGTCTCAAATTTGTGTCCAAAGCCATATAGAAATCTTTTTTTCTTCTTCTTCTTCTTTTCTTAAGATTTTGAATTGCCATAGATTATTATATGCATTTTCCGCCTTTTTTTTTTTATATTTTTTTGAAGCCTTTTTATCTTAATTCATTTGGGATATTATTGTGCCTGGTATTTTAAGTATAGTAATTATGTCTTTGTTGAGTTTTTTTTTAAATATAATTTTGCGTATGTTTAGTCCAGGTTGATGTCAGAAAGGAAATCAGAGAGAAACCCCCCCCCCCCAATTTATAAACCAACATTTTTAGATCCTCCCCCCCCCCGCAGGTATCCAAACAAAGTTTATTTCCATAATGGTCCTAAAAAAACGTGTTTTTTTTTCACTGCCTGTTATTCAGGGAGGTTTTATTTTGTGATGAAAATTGCATACTATTTATAAATGGAGTTGCTTAGAATGAGGAAAATGTTTGAGGGTTGAATTGTTGGTGGTCCTGAATACACGATAGAAGAGTACCCATTGAATACCCATACCCATAAAATATACCCATCGAAATAGAACCCTTATTTTTATTTATTTTTAAGTTTTATTTTGACGTAGATAAACCCTTACTACTTCCTATTTTCACTCATACTCTCTCCTCCAAATTTTCAGAGGCTCAGTCGCCCACAGACGGGGTTTATATATCTTCACCCCCGGGGCATCCTCGCGCGCAAAGGAGTAGGCTTCACTCCCTGCCCATTGCCGTGAACAGTGAGTGTATCCCCCCTCTCCCATTTCACTTTCTGTTTCCCCCTACGTTCCAAATTACTCACACCACACTTACCTCCTTGCCACTATAATAACTACGCTCGCATTATTATTATTATTAATTAATTATTATTATTAATTTGCTTTTGTAATTTTTATAAGCATAATTTTTAATATTGCTTATTAATTTCATTTTAATTTTTGCTGCTATTATTATTATTATTATTATTATTTTTATTATTATTATTATTATTATTATTATTATTATTATTATTATTATTATTATTATTACGAATGCAGATATAATTAAGTAATTTTTATAATAATTTCTTCTAATTTTTTATTTTTAATTTAACTTTTATTTTTTGTAATTAATTAAGATATTAAAAATGCTTGTCGCCATAGATGTGTGTGTGTTCGTATGTTTGTTTCTGAGTAAACTTTTAGGTTGGAATTTGCATAGGGTTAAAACCCCAGGTTTGTGACATCTGTGGGCGTAGGGTGAAAACCAGAACTCTGAAATGACAAGAAAAAAAAGTTAGATTATTATTATTATTAAAAGTTTAATTGGTCCAAATTTATTATTATTATTATTATTATTATTATTATTATTATTATTATTATTATTATTATTATTATTATTATTATTATTATTATTATTAGTTTAATTTGTCCAAATTTATTATTATTATTATTATTATTATTACTATTATTATTATTAGTTTTATTGGTCCAAATTTATTATTATTATTATCTTAAAAATTCCTGGTTGTTTGTATGTTTGAATGAAATGTTAGCTTATGAAAGTAGATAGGATTTTTGACCTTTCATACCCTGTACCTTCACACTCATCCTTGACCTCATCCTCGACCTCATCCTTGACCTCATCCTCAACCTTATTCTCTATTGTGCCCAAATTATTTAGTTTATCAAATAATAGAAGGAGTAGTAATTGTTTGGTAGCACTAAAATAACCCCAAGATTGTTCGTTTTTTTTATTATTATTTAGTTTACTTATTAGTAGTTTTACTTTTGTTTTATTTTTTTGTAGTAATATTTATGATTGGTAGTTTGGTAAGTGAATTAACCAGTGTGAACTTGATAAGTTATGATTTATTGTTGCGTGAACTGTATAATCAAATCAAACTCCAAGTCATTAAGGAAAAATCTGACATTGCCTTACCTAATCTGGTGCATCGTCATTGTCAAAAAAAAAAAAAATGTCCAGCAAAATTTGACGCATCCCATCATCTTCATTCAACTCACTCAACTCTTCTCTCTTCTCATTTCCACTCCACTCCAAACTTTTCTTAGTCATTTAAAATGATTTGCTTAATATGAACAATTTTCAAATGTATTTTGTTGAAAATTATCGCAAAGGTGTTAACACATTTTTTTTATAAAAAAGTTTTTAAATGTCCCAATTTGAGTGGTAGAAAGTATGTTCCCTTAAACCTCACCCCCATCCCCTTATTTAGCCCCAGGTTAAGGGGGGTGGGGGGAATCAACTTTTTTTCTTTCGATTTTTGATTTGCTGTGAAAATGAGACCGATATTATTGTTGAAATGGTATTAGAATTGTGTGTGGTTAAAACAATGATGTTGGGG
>JABUQX010083432.1:0-27500 GCA_015478945.1 Trachelipus rathkii | reverse complement strand
TTTTTGCAATGAGGAACAATTGCTATTTAAGAGTCCCTTCCCATTTCTTATGGCGGGGAGGGGGGAGTCAAGAAATCTTTATTATATGGTCCCCCCTCTCTCTACACCCTCCCACACCCCCCCCCCTCATCCTCCTCCCAGGTTTTTAATCTTACAATTTACTCACCTAGAAATAGACTTGAAAAGAGCACACAATTTTACTCCGGAGTAGTTAAAAATTAATTAGGGGAGACGTTTTATTAGGGTCATAAATTAGTATTAGCCTATAATATATCATATATATATATATATTATATATATATATATATATACATCTGTATATTATAATATATATATTATATATAATATATATCTATATTATATATTTTCTTCCTGGGGGCAAGAATCAAACTCGGCTACGACACTGGTGGCGACAGGCTTGGGAAAGGCCGGCCTTAAAAGTTCGATTTCCTGTAGTCCCCCCCGTGTTTACCCTCTGAGAATTGGATTAAGTACGTTAAAAGGAAGTTTTTATATTATTGTATACTCAATAATCGAGAATACGTAAACTTATTTATACATATAATGTATAATATATATTATTATTATATATATATATATATATATATATATATATATATATATTATATATTTGCTGTGATAAGTTATTCAAACGAAGATATCGATGTGTTATTCAAAGAACAAAAAAAAAATCTATTTACTTAATATTGGGAAAGGGAGGGTACCTGAGGTGAGGGTAATTATTGACCCTAGAATTCATAGGGTATTTCACTCCTTTCCCTACTTTTTAATTTTTTTTTTTATTTCAATGGTGAAAATTGGTTGCTTATGTAGCCTATTTGTTATTATTATATGTAACATTGGTAAATGAAACTATTGGCCTAATGATTGTGCCTGTAGCATAATAATGAATTATTATTACTATTACTTTTACTTTTGTGTAATTATTATTATTATTATTATTAGTTTTTACATTGTATATAAATTTGACATACCACAGATATGCATTCCTTATTTTATTTTAATTTTAACCTATTAATATTATTATTATTAATATTATATTATTATTATTATTATTACAGGCCTGTTGTAGATATAGAAGTTAACTTGACACTTTCCCTATATATATAATATATTATATATATATATTTATATATATTATATATATTATATATATATATATATATATATATATATATATATATATATATATATATATATATATACTCTATTATATTTTGCACAACGTATATAGATTTTTCACCCTGCCTTTATAATATATATATATATATATATATATATATATATATATATTATATATATAATATACCTATATATTATATATATCTTATATATTATATTATCTATATTATATATATATATAATACATCTATATAATATATAATTATATATATATATATATATAATATATATAAAAATAGCTTGATTGAAGTTTAGTGAGAAATATGAGACAGACAGACTAGGCACATTCCAGAAGTATTTGACAAGCGCCGGTGTTTGAGAAAGAGTAGAATGAGTTTGACCTTACTTTCCGAGGTACTTAATTTTTATATTTATATATTAAAAAAAAATAATAATATCTCGTAATTTATGTATATAATTAACAAATGATTGGCTGATTGAATGGAATGGTAATTAAATAATATACTTTGAAGGAAGAGGCACTACTGTGGGCTTGAATAAAAGTGCACTTGGATGCCATTTACTGGAAGTTTTATTTTTTTATTATTATTTTTTTTTTTGCAGTTTTTTTTTAATAAATCTAACCAAATAGTTTTATTTTTGTTTTGTTTTAATTCCTTTGGATGTTTTTCTCATTTTCCGATATAATTGGAATTATTTGTGTTAGAGTTGAAGTCCTGGGCTTCAATTATGCTATCCATGGCAAATTATGAGGTATTCCAGGTGAACGGTCACATGAGAAAAATGAAGAGCCATCCCCTTCACCGGACTATAAATTTATGTAACTACCCGTTGTTTACGAAATGAAATTGACTCTAGCGTTTTCTATGTAAAAAATTTATTTTTATAGCATGAACATTTATAAGATTTTGTTTTTATTATGCATTGTGTTGGCTAAGCGCTTCATACCAATCCGTAAAGCCATATCAGTCGTACATATTAATTCATCACAACTCGATAACAGCGAGCGGGACGAATACTTATGATTTCATATTTTGCTTAGAGGGCAGGTTACCAAATTGTTCGGTTACGGAACCCCCTGGGGTCGATAAGAGTTCTCAAAGGGGTAGAAAAGGGGAACAGCCAAGTTGCAATTTATCATAATTTTGCCTATCATTTTTTAAGATTATATAAACAGTGGAAAATAATTACTTTTTCTGTCAATGTTAAGTAGCTTTTATAAGATATGGAAAAATAAATTCTTTCATTGGGTTATTATGTAAGACATCAGAATGAAAAAAATGATTCAATGTTTTTGTTAAATACTTGACCTAGGGGTCGATAAAAAGGCAAATAGTTCTATGACGGGGTCGACGGATAAAGTTTGGCGAACACTGTTTAGAGTATGACGTATTGTTTAACTTTTAAAGATTAATCAAATTTTGTTTAGAGTGTTTCTATCTTTTTTCAGTTCAACATCGACACTCAACGGGCGAGCCCTAATCAGATCAAGGGGGGGGGGGGGTTAACTGCATTTTTTACGCTGGGTAAGACATTGAAACCCCAAGAGAACTGGCTTACGTCTGCTCACCCAGCTCAGTTACGCACCACCTATGTCTCGCCTTGTTGGGCGAGTGCTCTTCCACTGAGCTACCGGGCGCTGGTCATACAACTGATGGATTTTCCGAACCCGATACCTCCTTTAAGATAGTCCTCTTGACAGACCAAACGATTCTGATCTACTTTGAATGTTAAAATAATTTATCGGGATTTATCCACGTAATGTGTTTCCGAGAGTTTGGAGGATAGCAGTGATAGTACCCTTATATAAAGGTAAAAGGGGATAAGGGACTGTTGGAAATATAGGGAATTAGTTTATTGAGTATTTGTAGCGAAGATATTTGCTGGTAGCTGGTATTTTTGTGAAAGAGTACGTGAGTGACTGAAGGACTGATTGGTGAAGAAGAAGATATATTAGAAGTGTAGAGGATATCCTGCGGATCAAATTTTTACGTTGAAACAAATGATTGAGAAAATGAGGGAGAAGAAAAATAAATTGTATCTAGGTTTTATGGACTTGCAACAAGTGTATGACAGGATTAATAGGGAAGCTCTGTGGCAGGTGATATTGATATATGGTGTTGGTGGTAGGCTTCTGAATGGAATAAAAAGTTGTATGATGACAGTGGTTAAGAGTGTGTAGAAATAATTGGAGTTGAAAAGTGATTGGTTTAGATATAATAGCAAGAGTGAGGCCACGGGTGTGTTTATGTCCTATTGGTTATTTATGTTGTATAGGGAAGTAGGGTTTGAAAGAAATTTGAGGTGGGAAGGTGGCAGGGAAGTTCTGGATGTGGAGACATGGAATGAGATGGAAGCGTGTGCACCCCGCTTATTATATGCGGATGACTTGGTTTTGTGCTGTGAATCTGAAGAGAGTTTGAGAGGATTGGTAAGAGATGTTTGGCAAGGTTTGTAAAAGGAGGGGTTTGAAAGTAAATTTAGATAAGAATAGGGTTATGGTAGTAAATGAGTGAGGAAAGAGCTCGGTGTGAAGTCATGTTAGAATGGTGAGCTAACTGGAACAAGTATCCGAGTTTTTAATTATTTAGGAAGCTATGTGTTGGTTGAAAAGGGAACGGATGCAGAAGAATGTAGCAGGAAAGTTGTGAATGTTAGGAAGATGGCATGTTGCAATTAAATTCTTGTTGATGTGAAGGGATAAGTCCCTGAAATGAGGATGGGTTTTTCATGATGGGTATGTTGTTACCCGTGTTAATGTATAGTAGTGAAACTATGGTCGGAATAAGAGGTATAGCTAGATCTAAGTACAAAGTGTTCAGATGGACAATCCTCAGGTCGGCGTGTTGGTGCTGCAGAATTGATAAAATAAGATATGAAGTGCATTAAGGAGTTGTGTGGTCTGAAGACGTAAATGAGAATAAACGAGAGCACATTGAGATGGTTTGGTCATATGGAAAGGATGGATGATAGTCGGTTGGTTAAGCGGATGTATAGTGGTGAGTGTGCTAGGAATCAACCAAGAAAAAGTGGATTGAGTCAGTAAGGGAATGTCTTAAGGAGGGAATGCGAACAGATTTCTCGTAGAGGCGAGAAGAAAGCTGCATAACAGGAGTGAATAGCTGGGTTTTGTGAGGGGGTATGGTTATGAGCTTTGCTCAGGGGGTAAACCCCCACATTGACGAAGATACCACAGTGAGGATCGTCGCAGTCCATGCAAACTCTGCTAGGGTGGATTTTTCTGTCTGCAACGAGTTCTTACTTAAGGGTATACAAGGGGACGGTAAAGGGGCTGCTTCTTTTCAACTTGCGTAATGTTCTACTACTACTTTTCTGTTGTGGTGTATGCTACGCACCTCACCCGTAATCTGGGGATGGGAGGTAGATGATATATATATATTATATAATATTATATGATATAATATATATATATATATACTATATATATATATATATATATATATATAGTTATATATATATATATATATTATATAATGTAAATATATATATACTATATACGTATAGGTCCGACAAGGGCTCGATAGATTTGTTCAAGCAGTGCCTGGACGAGTGATCCAGCTGGAGTGCAAGACTCTGAAATAAAGCCAAATATTGGCGGAGTGTCTTCCTCACAGACGAAAAATATCTGCCACACTGAATATCAACTCATAGATCATTATGTCACGGGACGGTAACCCTGCCCAAACCATTGCAAATTTTGCCCGTTGCCACAACGCGCCTCAATCTTTCGCCATATTTTCATGATGTTCCCAATCTTGGACCTATTGCCGTCGCATTTTCTACTTTAACGGTGCGCATACACCTTCTGAAAGATATCCACTATCCAAAGGTGGGCATTAACGCGTTAAAGCGTTAAGCCGTTAATTAACTCGTTAATTTTTTTTCGTTAAATTTTAACGATTTCGTTAATTTTCGAAATGTACGGACTATTAACCGATGTTAAAAGTTTTCGCTACTGCGTAATCGTTACTTTATTTCACGAGTTTTATAAAAATTTTTTTATGCAGATTGTTAAAGTTGGTATTATAGATTCGATTTTGATGAAACTTTATTTTTCCAGATTTCTCAACGCTCCCTCTCAATGGCTCAAAATGTGTTTATTCTTACACGGTTATACTGATCCCGTTAGAAATGTTAGTGACGTCTTTCCTTTGCTGTATTTCATTTCTTATTGTTATCGCATGAAGAAAAAAGAGATAGTATGACTGGTTTTAGCCGTTACAATGAGTCATTAATTTTTTTCGTTAGTACTTGAACTTTGCTGTCTTTTGCGCTAAGTGAAAATATAGTACGACACACTAGGCCTATGCATACGACGTTGTACCGTCAAACTATACATATGTCTGTACATTAAAATTCCTAAGGTTGACATACGTCCTACGACGATGATTGATTTACAACTAGATATACTACTCCGGTTTTGTCGACTAATCCGATGGCACTGGTAATTAATGCTCTTATTACTAAACCAGCGTAATTACAAGTATTCAACAGACGTAATGATAGCATCAAGTGAAGGTCATTGAACACTGGTTTTGTCCTCTATGCTTACAATATGCATGCCCTTCCGTTGATAGGGGATACTTCAGCCGATAATCAATTCTCCAAACATTGTTAATGGACAGATCTCGGAGACAGTGGAAGGACGGCAGATGTCTCAACTTCCTGCGTTCACTCTGCGTATAATTGGGCCAGCACCCGCAGTAGGAAGAAAATGCGCTGGGCGTAAGCTCGGGGACCCGGGGGGGCGTAGATATATAGAGCTCGTCGTCCTGGAACTGTTATGACAACCACGATCTGGGAAGGTAGCGTGCCTCGTTTTCACGCAGCCGCTCGCACGTATGTGACGTCAATGTGGATGGCTCTCATCTTGCTGCCCATATAAAGTTATACCGCTTCATCCTCTAATATTTGTGAAAATGTTGTAACTTGTAACATATCGAGATAGGCGAACCCTGTTATAAGGTTGCTTCTGCGAAAAAGAATGGTCCGTAGACCTGGGCGTCGGATATGGCCGCAGAAAAATTAACCTTTGGGGAAACACGTTGCGTGATTCACAAGTATTCATCGCGGATTTTTCACGACCCGCAGATCACGAACATTTGGGATTCATCACTTACCCAATCCTGAGATGACAAGGTGCTCATCGCTCAACACTATACAGGATTAGAAGGATCCAATCGTCTCGACTAAACTGCACAGGCAAGGTAACCGTAGAGCTAGTCGTGGGCTTTAAAGCATGTAACAAACTGACAACCGGGTAATGTTCCGCATGTGTAAAGTTTCTTAACACCTTCCACACCGTCGTTTTTTGGCACCTCAGTCGTGACTTGCTCTCCGAACGGTTTCTTGGGACTATGAAAGAACGGAGGGCGACTGCATGACGAGCACGGTCCACACCTGTCAGTCACTGTTGGCCGTCCGCACTTTTGCTTTTACAGAAGACTCATAGTTGCAAATTGGCCTTTACTATTCGGCGATGTTTTTGCCACATGGAGGGACACATTGGAACCGTAAACGAAAACGATACGCACGTTGAATCGTATTACAGATTCACACGTTTAGCCAAATTGTATGAACACAGAAAGCTTAGCGCTCAGGAGCTCGCGCTTCGTCAGGTATGATTATGGCGCACGCACTTAGAGAAGACTACAATCTGAATGTCGCGTATGTCGACCCTATCAGGAATCGTTCTGGCGCAAGTGTCATATGTCGAAACAATGCAACTATTACTCTACGTTGTGATGTAGTGATATGATATGGTATTGTTATTGGAAAGCTATAATAAAGCATTGAACTGGGAAATTCTTTTACGGACACCCCGGTAGCAGTATTAATTAATAAGGTATTACGCTTTGGAAAGTATCTCGCAAGCGGCAAAAGCATCTGCAATAGGTCAAAGCCTAATTAATTTTTTTTGACAAGCTTAATAATATTATTAATTAGTTGTTAGGAGATCTATATTATCGAGATAAAAGAAAATTACAATAAAATTATTACATACTCCTACATATTGTGAAGACTGTTGAAAACGGTTAACGATTAACGTTTAACTTCGCCGCTAACATTAATTTACTCGATAAACGCTTAATGATTAACGCGGTTTAATATTTTTTGTTGTAACGATTTGAAAAAATCTAACTAGCTGTTAACTTTCCTCATTAACGGTGCCCACCTTGCCATATCTTATCTGAATTTTTCCACTTCAGCAGTAGCTCTATTTTCTTGTATCTTCAAGAAGTGAATATTCTCTTAACATTTGGATATTTGTATGTAATTCTCAGGTACTATTTTGGTAATAAAAGGGTAACACTTTTTTGTTTAGGCTTTTGATTGACTGAATATTTCAATTTCGCACCCAAATCTCACTTTGACATTTGAGCATATATATGACAAGGCCCTCCCATGTGCTGATTTTTTCACCCAGTATGGCCGCTTCTGGAGCCGTGGTGGCGGTTTATTTTATTTACAATATATAATACTATATATATATATACTATATATAGTTATATATAGGAGTTAGATATATATACTATATATATATATAATTACTATATATATTATATAATATATTATATATAATATATATATTATATACTATATATACTATTTTTTTTTTTTGAAGTTAGTGTACAGGACCCACCACGGATCACAATGAAGCGGCCACACGGGGCTGAAAAATCAGCACCACTGGGAGAGGCCTGTCAACTAATATATGTTTCAAATGTCAAGAAAGATTTGAATTGTGAAATTGAAATATTCAGTCAGTCAAAATGAAATAAATAACTAAATAAATTTTTATCCTTGTATTGTTAATAGTCTTAAGATTATCATAACAAAAATCCAATATGTTCTAAGAATATTCATTTCTTGAAAGATACAAGAAAATAGTGTTACTGCTAAAGTGGGCAGATTCAGATTAAGATATGGATAATCTTTTTAGCAAGGTCGTATGGACCGTACAGTAGGAAAATAACGACAGCGAATAGGGTCAGATGGGAACAATCATGAAGATATGATTAACAGATTGCGGGGTTGGCGACGGCAAAGATTTGGTCAAATGGGAGGAATGTCTCCGTGGACATCATCAGTGACTGTGACGTGTATTAGTGTGGCCAATACAGTGAGGCGTTGCAAAGTTCATCTACCTCAAATGTAAGCGCTTTTCGTCTGTGGGAGGAAGCCATCCACCGATGCTCGGCTTTATGTTTCTTGAGTTTCCTTCCCGCCGATCACTCGTCCATCACTTCTTGCCAACAAGATCGAAAGCCGCGTCGGAGAGGCAGATAGTAATCAGTTGATGGGAGGCGGCCTTGTCGAATGGCATTCCGGAGGTACCGTTGGAACAACTGCCGAGAAGAGGAGGCGGCCCCATTTTTGGCCTCTCTGTGCAACGTTTCAATTGCAGTTCTCCTACATGAGAGGGAGTACAACATAAATAATTTGTTTCTTACGGGAGTTCGGAGAAGTCGAAGAAATTGGTTGTACAGCCGATACCATTGTTGGTTTTTTAGATATAAGTGGGGTTATTAAGCGCTGTAGCGCGCTGAAGCGAATCTGAATAAAACGACATATGAGTGCATCTTGGTTAAGGATAGAATTCGTGCAAAGGGCAAATATTAAGCCGTTCTTCTCTGCTGCTTAAAATGAAGCATCACACGAGGGGAGAAGGTATGGGGAATAGGGTTTGCGGTCAGGAAAGAACAGCAGAAGCCGCCACACCTGTCCCGCTGTATTTTGAGGCCGTCAGTATCCAGCTGGAGTAATTCATCGTGAACTGCGGCATGAGAAAGGAATGATGCTTTTAACAAGGCAGCAGGATGCTAGATTTGGAGAGAGATGTCAGAGCGCCAACGCAAATGGTGAGGAGGAGGGGAATAGACCAAGGTGTTGTACGCCTTCGTTCAGCAAAGAAACAAGGCCAGCACTTTTGAAGGGATGTTGAGGAAATTTAAAATGTTTATGAACTGTTTTTGCAAATGGTCAGTAATTAGGATTCTGAGTACCTCCTGCAGAATCGGTGTCAAGGCAGACGGTATTGGGGTTTGAAAAACGAAGATGAGATACTTGTACACATGATGTATCTCTTCGAAGCAGGCCCAGAGGAGTGAGCGCATCCATTGGATTCAGACTTACAAGGCTCACCTGGGGGAGGAGGAGGAAGGAAAAAAGAAATACGTAAAGGTGCATACGTAGGAGAGGCAAATAAGGTATCTAAACAGTTTGAGAGGAGGATGAATGGGGACTTAGAAGGGGATGGGGCTCTCTGAAAGGCAACGCGAAGGTAAGATGAGTCAGGGAATCACTGTTGAATAAAGTGTAATAGGGGACGGTGCTTTGTAACTGAATGAAATGGATGTTGAGGGGAGTGTTGGAAAGAAACACTTCGAGAATCTGTTTAATATTATCGCAGTAATGACGAGGGTGGATATGTCAGGAATGTGGTGGTTTTGAATGGTGCAAAGAAGGAATAATGTATTTGGGGATGAAGTCATTAGCAAGGGGGAGGTAATGGCAGAGTGAGAAAGTTAAAAAGGGTAACTTTTGTAGGGTATCGATGAAATTACCTGGTTTGAAATGATCAAGAACGGAGGCGAGTGGTGATTGAATTGTGATTGGAAGTTGTGTAATCAGAGAGCGTTTAAATGGACGGGTGATAAGGGGGTCCGAGGGCTGGAGGAGAGAGTATAGTGACCACTTTATATAAAGTAAGGGAGGATAAGGGGAACTGTGAAGATATTAATATGGGATTAGTTTAGCTGTGTTTGCAGGGAAGATATGATGCCTGTATTTTAAAGTCGAAAGAGTGCGTCAAGTGACTAGAGAACATATTGGTGAGACCCCACAAGGTGCGTTTTTTGAAGTGGTAAGGATGTTGTGTGATCAAATCTTTACATTGAAACAAATGAATTGAGATAAATGAGGAGAAGAATAAATTGTTATTTGGTTTTTTGGATTTGCAACAGGGCGTCATGATAGGTAAATTGTAAATCGTGACGGCAAGCTTATTGGCGATGGGGTGTTAATAATATCTGTGGTGTTGGTGGTAAGGCTTCTGGAAATACTAGGGGGTACACTGAAGGTGTTGAATTTGATTTCCTGACCAAATCTGCAATTTTCCCTGGCTCAGCCGTGTGCGTATATCTTTTGTGTATAAAATTCCTATTAATCTATTATGTATTTGAACGCCTATTTACTAATGTGCATGTTCTGTACATTAAATTATTGAAAATTTACGTTAGAAATTGTTCATGCACTCCTATTGGATTCGAATTAAACAAAGTGAAAATATTATGTTCTTTTTAGTATGACAGACGCTTACCTTAGCCATCATAAGCCCGTCGCGCAGGCAGTGCTTCAATGTTGTATTTTTCGTCCAAAAGAGATACAGTTTTAATTATACAAAAGAAAATATAATTAGAAAGCTTTACAATTAAGTATGTAGCCTAGGTGAATAGGCGTTCACGGTTGTAATCGACAAAAGTTCTAAATGGGGGAGATTGTCAGATGTAACTTTTTTCTTCTTCAGAGGCATTATGAATTTTGGTTTATAAGCGTCTTTCTTTCTGTTAAAGCTTCAGTTTTTAAACAGTTTTCTCCTGCTCTTACCAGTTATTTGCTCTGTAATGGATAGATTCGTTTTTTTTCAACTTTTTATTATCATTTTTTTCTTTTCTGTTTTTGACTCTTTTGAGGATGTTTCTCTTCATATATACTCTTGGGCAGCGTCTTTACAGTTTGTCGAAATTTTTTGACAGTTGATAGTGACTTTAGAATAGCTTTCATGAGATCTTATAGCATTGTGCACTGTTCTTTGAGAAATCAGACTCTGTTCTTTTAGATTCTCCACGAAAATTGCTTTATTTACAGAAAACCCTCCTTCCACTGTCTCATTTCCCCATGCGAAAATATCAGCCCTAATTTAATAATTTGCCACAAAATTCCGATTAACATTGATTCTCAGGTGCTATAGACGAAAAAAAACATTCATTCAGTCTTTGACAATTCACATCCGAAAACTACTTTTGAATTTTTAATTCAAGGGTAGAATGACTTCACTGCAAAGTAGAGTATTTGTGCTTTTGCTTTATCAGCAACAGATCTGTGATTCGGTATTGGTGTACAATGCCTCTAGCAATAAATCAAATCTTTGTGTTCCTTGTTCTGGCTGAATGAAAAACTATACTGAGGATTCCAATGAATGAAGAGCGCAATTAGTGGCGAACAGGCTTGTAACTTCAGAGGACATCTATTTAATAGTCTTTTCTGTCATTTGATTTGCAGCGAGTCTGTGCATTCAAGTTGTGGTCATGTAAATCTAATTAGCCAAAAAGGCTTAGTTGTTGTTGTAGCAGGCATTTTATACTGGACTTAAGAAATCTTTCATAATAGTTAAAGTTGCTATTCGTTCATTTTTTATCTGTGAAAGAAATTCTTTCTATAGTACACATTGACACTTAACCACTGGTCTTAAAGTTTAAGCGCTTTTTTTTGCTTGAAGTCATTTTATAAATAAGTAATAATAAATACCTTCAACTGAACAAAAAATCAAAAATCACTTCGTCAAACCTCACAAAAAAACACCTCAAAAAGTATGATCATGGCCGCTAATACAAAGAAAAGGATATCGACAAAGATTATCATAAGTCACACGACAGTCTAGGAAACAAATCCATATCCAAGTCAGCCTCTCAAATTCGGAAGGAGTGAACTGAACGAAACCTCTACGAAACAGAATAGGAGAATAGTAGGGGCATAATAGGTGAAGCTTGAAAAATGAGAAGACAACAGAATACAAAGTTAAATTTAATGGAATTCATTCTCGCACCATCTTTTCATTCACTTATAAATAGCATCTCTGCTCAGAAATTAGTAATAACAGTAAGGGTCGAGAAAGAAAAAAATATATAAAAATAATGTACCGTTGGTGGTCCAGGAATCATTCTTCATATATGAGTTTTGAAATTTTAAAGATTCGCCCCGACTTTTGTTGGAAATTCTCCCCTGATTTCACGCATAATTTCAAAAGCGAACTGGGTTTCCTTCCCTGACCAATAATTTTTCAGAGCACTGGACTTCTCCCAGAAGTGTGAACCCTGGAATGTGAATCAAAGGTATGTATGACGATAGATGAAGTGACGTGGGTTGTAGGAGTTACGAAATTCGACGTAAAAGTGATGTGGTTTTAATGTGTCGAGAAGCGGAGTGAGGAACGGGATGTGTCCTTATGATCTCCTTGGATGTAATGGATACAATCTTGGTAGTTAACTGATGGATGATTGAAGAGGTTTATGCGACAGCAATTAATAGTAGCAGATGGGTAGGGGGTGGCATGGCAATGTGTTCAGACAATGGGAGAGGATTGCGGTGACGGTGAAGGCCGTATGTGAGGGGATGCACTACCTAGTTACATGGACGGATGAAATTCATTGGTTTTGGTGTGGTCGTGACATATGTGAAAGACAAGTTTGAGAGGGTTGGTAGAGAGGCAGTTCATGGTCAGAGGGTTTTAAAAGGAGGAGGTCTTTGAAAGTATAAATCGATAGATAAGTGTAACAGGGTTAGGTCTGTGGAAGTGGATAGGACAGTCCATACAGGTGTGAAGGCATATATGTTAGAATGGTGGACTAGGACTTTGAACAAGTGTGCCTAGTTATAAAATTACTGTTAGGATATCCTGTTGGATGAAACAGGTGTAGACGGGTATGAATCGTCAGAGGAGGACGTATAGTATTGGAAGAAGTTGTCTGGATGAATTGGCAGTGAGGAGAGTTGCTGGATGTCAGAATTAAAATGTGTGGTGGATGTATAAAGTGGCTTAAGTCTTGAGCTGTGCTAAGGGTCTTAACATCGAAGGGTATGGTTGTCACCTTGCTGTTGATATAGAATATGTAAATCGAGTTGATAAATGGTTCTAGAAATAAGGTAGGTAGCGTCGATAGATCTACAAAGTCCAACATGTGTTGCAGATAGACAGATCTTAGAGAGGATGTGTTAGGTGTGAGAAGAATAGTGATATAGATTGAGGAGATGAATCGTATTAGAGAGTTAATAGCGTCATTCTGCGTGTGAAGAAGGGAATAACATGAGAAACCAATGAAAGTCTTACGGTAGCCTTATTGAGACGGTTTGCGTCATGTGAAGATGCGAATGAAGTTACGGGTTGTTATGATGAAAGGATGTTTAGGAGTGAGTGTTGATGGTAATTCGACCGGGCTGGTTAGAACCGAAGAAAGAGTGATTGGCAGCAGTCAATCCGAATGTCTGAATGGAGGAAGATCGTGAAGGTCTTTGGCAATGTAAGGGCGAGGAATAACAAGTGGCATAAAATCAGGAGTGATGAATGGGCGGTGCGGGGTTTTTGTTAGATGGGGGGCTACTGGTTTTGTTGGCATGCACCTGGGGCCAGAGGGGATAACATCGAAGACCTCTAACACTAGAGATTCCTAATGACGAATAATGACTGACCATAGGTGAGCTGGGTCCGGACTTCGCTGTTATCCGTGAAGCTATCGAGGGTGGATGTATCTGGAACTTCGCGGCGCCCGATATCTGCCGATGGGAACAGTTCTCAAGGCTTGAGTCGAGGGTATAGAGGGGGGGTACGGGTACGGCTCGGGCTTTCGTCTTTCGACGACATGTTTGTGTGGTCATGAGTTATTTCCCTAGATGCGTACCTTTGCGATAATCTTTCCGGGGATGAGACATCAGATTTTGTATTTCAGCGGGGCAGGAGATCACTGTTACTTTGCGGCAGGTCTTGGGAGACAGAAGTAAAAGCCGGAAGATGGCTGCCATGATGGTATCTGACTAAGAAACTATTTATACTAAGAATCATCACATGCACAGGGATCAAGGAATATATATTACTAACTAACTATTTTAAGAGTTGACGTACCTTGTAAAATTCGACGCAACAGAGAATGTAGTATGCTTCCGCCTCCTAGGAATACGGGATTGGCCCGTGAGGTGAGGAACTTTAAAAAAACAACAAAAAAACTAAAAAAAAAAAAAAAAAAAAAAAACAAAAAAAAAAAACATGGAAATGGAGAGTTCCCAGCCAAGGAGCAAAGACTCAGGCGTCTCGACGAGTCAGGGGTGTCTACACATCAAAAAATACGTTAAATTCTTATGGATTCTAAATAGGAAAAATTCAATCAGTCATATGGAAAAATAAACGAACAAAGAGGTGGTAAGGCGTTAGAGATGTTCAACTGACTGCTATGGAGACAACGTAGGAGGTTACTAAGTTGGACTAGAAGGTAGTTGAACTGGATGTAAAATTTGTTGTGCCACCGATCAAAGGCGGGTCAATACCTCATAGTGACGTCGACAACAGCAAGAACTCTACACTTTAAGAATCGGTTTTATGAGGCGGAGCTTTCCCCAGTGACTATCTCGCTCCCAGCGCTCCTGCCAGGCGGATCGATACAATTCTACATTATAACGGTGATAACAGCCGGTACCGTGGCTAAATCGATAGAGCGACAGTAGTCGCATGGAAGGAAGGTTCGAGCCATAGTCCATGATCCCTAAAGTAGAAGATTAACAAGTAGAGAAAGGTAGTTCCGCGTCTGAACGTAGAAAATAGGGGCTATACGCGCCGTGTAAAAAATTCAATGAAGGAAAGATTAGTATGAAACTATGAGGATCATCAATTGCGTGTTTCTTTGTTGTAGCGTGTTTGGGAAGTAAGGCAAGTATTAGCAATGCTTATACGAGGTTCGCTTGGGCCGGGAGCTAGAGCGAATGGGATCCAGGCTGATAAAGGTGTTAAGATATATGATGGAATCGCTAGCAAAATGTAGATACTATGATTAGTAGGTCAGGTCGAGGTGGAGGATGCTTGGCAATTTGGCAAGTAAAGGATAAGGGGATTCTCTTGTAGTTCAGATCCCTGTAATACCAAAAGATATGCGTACCAACGAGAATCGATAGATGAAATGTGGATAGGTGCTCCGAGAAGCACAGAAGAGTCGTATTTCCTCTGATAAAAATCTGATGAAGTGAAGAGAAGGAAGCGTCATTGAGAAACTATGTACTGGCCGAAACAAGCCGAGATCAACATCCGTCCTTCAGCAGAGACATATCATTATAAAAGTGTCAAATAACGTATTATTTAAAACATTTATAAGATCATCATATAAAAGTAATCAGGTACCTAAATTATTAAGGCTAGCATTATATCTATTAAAATTATTTTAAAGTCATATCACAAAAATAAAAGTAGCAAATAACTATATATTATTATATAACTATATTTAATTATTGTAATTGCTCTAATTATTATAGACTAATAAATGATCACATTCCTATATAAGCGTATCCAAAATAGCTAGCGTATAGGTTTATTCAAAACTTATAAAATCTTAATATGAAACTATAAAAGTAGTAATTCAAATATTTTTAACTATTATAATATCACATAAAATTGTCAAATAGCTTTATTTATTTGAAAGACTATTGATATAGAGATAATATTACATATATAAAAGATATCAAAGTAAGGCAACGCTTGTATATGTTGGGAAAAATTTCGTATGGTATCCATGGAAGTGTTTAAATTTGTTTACATGTTAGAAAACTTAGAATAAATTTATTGTTGGGCAAGTATAAATTAACTAATTAAATTTACGTAAATTTAGGAATAAATTAAAACTATACTTTTTTAAAAAAATGATGCTTTGATTTAAATAAGTGAGTCTGTGGTTTTAGTTGAACAGAGTCCTAACAATGACCAGAATAAAGTTGAGACATGAATGTCTAGTTTTAAAGGTCGATGGTGACAGAAGATGGTATCCAGTGGCCGTGTCCAATAGGGTGACAGGCATCTGCAGAATGCGTAGGAAGGTCACTAGCGAACTAAAGGTGGATCTTCTCTTGTAATCGAGTTCAATTCACGTGATGTGATTTGGGGAACTTTAAAAATTACATCATCTTGTAGCTATAATGGTAAAGTTGTGTCACGTTTGAAGAAACGGTCTACATAGTTGGCTGCCTACCTTCATTGTCTTTACTCATTTCAGCAAGCAGAGAAAACTTAAGCTGACTCAAAGTTAGAAGCATTGATACATAACTGATGGAGCAGATAGAAGATAGGAAGTGGTAATGAAAGAAGAATAGATGCTTTGGGAACAAAAAAGAAAAGACTATTGTCGTTTTAAATTGTAGTACAAATGAGGTTTTGGGACAACAATGCAACGTTTTCAAGTACAATTTACCCACAAAGCAAAACGGGGTGTTGTTATTTTATAGTTTCACAAACTCATTAAAAGAAGGCGACAACCTTTTTTGTCATCGACGCAAATAGAATATTCATAGGCATGCCTCCATTTGTGATGGTTTACACTGTCACCTAGACTTTAAAACTTAATTTTTTGTCAATATAGGGGACTGTTGTCAACTAAAGTACAAGGTACTCCCTTTTTGTTCTCAAGCATCTTTTAGAAAAATGTTAGAAAAGATACTTTATTAGTTTATTCAAATTGTAATTTAATTAGTTAATGCTTATAATTCATAAAATATAAGTTGTTATTTGATATTTGTGGCTTTAATTAATTTTTGTTCCTTCTACATATGCACAGGAACATCTAGAACAAATTTTTCAACGATTCGCGAGAGAGGAGAGAGAGAGTTAGAGAGAGAGAGAGAGAGAGAGAGAGAGCAGGAGATGAGAGGAGAAGAGAGGAGAGGAGGAGACGAGAGGAGGAGAGAGCGAATAGAGAGGGAGAGAGAGTGAGAGAAGACTGTAAGAGAGAGAGAGAGCAGAAGAGAAGAAGGAGAGAGAGAGAAGAAGAGAGAGAGAGAGGAGAGAGAGGAGAGAGAGAGAGAGAGAGAGAGAGAGTAGAGGAAGGAAGGAGATGAGAGAGGAGAGGAGTAGAAGAGAAGAGAGAGGAGAAGACGTGAAACCATCTTTCAAATCGTCAGAGAGGAGGCGGACGAGAACGAGAGAGATGAGAAGAGAGAAGAGAGGAGAAAGGAGAGAGAAAGAGAGAAGAGATGGAGAGAGAGAGAGGCCAAGAGAGAGAGAGAGTACGAGAGAGAGAGACGAGAGGGGAGAGAGAGAAGGGGAGAGAGAGAGAGAGAGAGAGAGAGAGAGAGTAGAGAGAGAGAGAGAGAGAGAGAGAGAGAGAGAGGAAGAGTGAGGAGAGAGAGAAGAAGAGAGGCAGAGAGAGAGAGAGATATGTATAATCTTAGAAATAAAAAATTTAATACTTTTCTTCATTTGCTTAGAAACTAATAAATAATGCGACCTTAAAAGCAAGACAATGTTTAATTTTTGTATAAATTTAAGTAAAATTTGTTTAATAAAAAAATATACTTTTTGAATTTAAAAGTTTAAATGAGATTCATTCAGTGGACACTTCTTTTCATTTTCAATTGTTTCAAGAAGATGCTTAAAAGAGTACCATCCATTTCATTAATAGAGTTGCATTAGGAAGACCTAATTCATTCATACGGGATTCAAATGGCGGAAATCGCTTTTATCCAGACAGCATTAAAATAATGCCTCGCTTAACCTTGTTAGAGATGCTATGTTATGCATTGTTAGTACTTGGACAGTGGGAGAATGGAACATATTAAAATAAGGCATTAAGTGCACAAGTAATGCGACGCACATTCTTCCAGGTTTTCATCAAGGTAAAAAGGAATGGAGGAAGCTTCTAGCAAGTGTACGATTAGGCAGAATCCATGCAGCGCATTTAAAATAAAGTAAAACTTTTTCAGCACTTTTTAGTGTTTCATTATTCTTAATAAAATCAACTGTAGCATTATACTGATCTATAATCTTAAGAGTTTCTATGTATGCCTCTTCACTAGAATAAAATCTTGGGTATTCATGAATATCATCATTATATCCTGCAAATCTTCTTTCGGTTGAAAACTGGCCAATTTGTTCTGGTTTCAGTAGTTTGTCCATAAGAATAGAATGTGTATCTAAGATGCATTCTTCTACGTCTAGTAATCCCATATCTTTTCCCCTGTTTATTTCTTCCAAATGTCTGATTGCTGAATATAAGTTAATGCTAACTTGTTCAGCAGAACTTATTTCACTTTCTCTTTCATCTTTTGATATAGCCTTTTCTGTTGATGCAAATTTCTTTGTGCCTTCACTAACATTAACTTGCTTAGATGGTTTTACATAAATATTTTCTTTTACATTATTTGGTGAGACTCCCATTGTTGATATACAGTTCTCAGCATCTTGTTCAGCACAATTACTCTCTGATGAAACATTTTTTGGTGATACACTGCCCAGAGCCATATTCCGATAAATTTTTTTTGTTCAGGACACCGAACGATTTTATTTGTGTGATTTTTTCTCATTCTTTGACAAAGCCAACTTGCTTGGTATGTGATTCAATTAAGTCACTTTAGCTCGAATCCTTATCAAATCTTCTCCCAATATTGCGTTACATTAGAAATAAGAGTATATTTGTTCACGATAGAGATATTCTCGACAAGGTATGTTTCTTCGAATTAGGAAAAATGTATCTTTTTTTTTTTTTTTGTTTTTTTTCATTTTCTGTTTTTTTTTTAGCTAGCGCGTTTGTAAACATGAATCGAATCTATATTTTCTCTTGTAAACTAGCACATCATTCTTCAAACGCAATACTATGCAAAGTTTTTGGTGGCTACCAGGATGGAAGTTGCAGGAAGAGTCAGTTGGCTCACTGCATAAGTGGGAAATTGTTCATTGAAAGGTCAACCATGTTTAATAAGGCTGTCAATACACTAGCGACCTCGTGGCGCAACGAAATGGATGTTTTTATATTTTTTCTTTAATAGGAACACGCAATTGGCAAAGTCTTATTGAAGCCCTCGTGTATCGAATCCATGCTCGTAGCACCGACTTCGTGATGGAAAGCCTGAGACACTCACAAATGAACATTATTTATAATGAGGACGTACATTCTAAACAAATTCTAATATTGTACCTGGAAATAGTCTAAGTGGTAACTTTGTTTAATATTTGTTTTAATAATTTTTTTTGGTATCTTTGTTAAAAAGAAGTTTAAGATGAGAATTTTTTTTAAATAAGAAATAATATGGAAATAGTAAATAAAAAAATGTTGACCTATTAAATCCTTCATCAATTGTAAATTTAATATATAGTAATATATATTTAGTTATATGTATTACATAGTATATAGTAGTATATCAGCCGTATTTATATTACTAGTATGTGGTAGATAATCAGCTAGGTGACAAGATAGACGGGTAGATCTAGTAAGCTGCTATTATATTACGAAACCGATATACATGTCGGTCTGAGAGTTATATATTAGTACCTTCAGTATTACTCTCTTTGGAATTATACATATACTATCCATGCATATCGATACCTATAAGTACGTAGTATTATTTAGTGCGCTAATAGCCGCCGGTATAATTAGTATATATGTGTATATACGTATATCATAACGTAGTCAAACGGGCGGTAACGATGAACTGGTCCTCGTCTTTTCTTCTTACGTAATTGGTTCCTTGTAGATGCATATTTTGGGCTGAGCATGTATTACAAATTCACAGGACAACTCGTACATCCCCGCCATGGGAACCCGACCATTATAATGATATATGGAATATATTAAGAATTCACCATTAAAAATAGTATTCGCACGTAAGCCAATAAATATGATAGATCTCGTTGCTACGACGACATAGTGTCGTATGTGTTATTCTTTTGTGCAGCAAAGAAAGACTGGGAGTTTCATTCTAAGATTCTTACTAATTTGTAAAACTATACTTTAACCGATATAGCCTTGCCCCAGTTATAATTCATTGTGTAAAAGCGTAAGCAACCAAGGTGGAGCCCTTAGATTTGTATATAGAATGATAAATAGTCGATCATGCTATTTTATGTGTAGGGTTTTGGAACAAATAAATCTGGTTTTATGACTAACGCGCTAGAGGTAGTAAATGTGAATAAAATAGTGTTATAATCTTTATATAAATGTTTAGCCATCGCAAAATTATGCTTTCCATTATTGCCGGTTTGAGTGATTTTTACAGAACTTCTAGCTTTTTAACTTAAAATTTTTTTTTTATTGCATTCATGATGTCAATTTTGAATACAAAACCTAGAATACAATAAGGTGTAGTTAGAATATAGGAGGTGAATGATACATACGGTCCCGTCATAGCATTGGATGTTGAGGAGTGGAATGCCAGTAAAAACTGCAGAAACGAAAGACAATGTGAATGTACAACGGCTGCAAAGAAGAGTCCCTGTGCACTACCTCTTATATAAACACGGCCGGTCAACTTGGTAGCGAGGATAAAGTTCTTCTTCCTTTTGCAAGAAGAAATAATTGCTCATCATATTGCATTACTGGGGGATTATGGTTTGGTACTTACTGAAGTAGAAATTAGGGAATTTGTTCAACAATATTTAAGTTAACTTCAAAAGGTAGAATTGTTGTTCGTTTCGAAGATAATATACCAGGTGATAATTGGCTCACAGGTTTCCTAAAGAGGAATGACAATCTTTTATCAAGAAAATGTCAAAATGTTAGCAGGAACAGAGCAGCTGTTACCAGTGAGGATGTATCTAATCATTTTGACAACCTGGAGAAAACTTTAGAAGTTAGACCGGAGTTTATAGTTAATTACGATGAGACAAACCTGTTAGATGACCCAGGATCACAGATAAAGATTCCGTAGAGAGAGGAAACATGTGATGAATACCTCCAAAGTAGCAATTTCAATTATGTTTGCATCAACTGCTTCAGGAAATATGCTCAGCCTTACGTTGTTTATAAAGGGGATCGTCTTATGGATTCTTACATAGAAAATGACCTATTACACTGTAAATATAATAAAAGCAAAAGTGGCTGGTTTGATGGCACCATTTTCTTGGACTACCTTAATAAAATTGTTATTCTATTTTTCAACCGGATCTCCATGGACAAAAAATGAAAAGAAAATCTTAATCGGTGATAACCTTCCAAGTCACATGTCTCTAGCAGCCGTAGAAACATTAAAACTAACAATATACAAATGGTCTTTCTTCCACCTAATTCAGCACACATGCTCCAACCCTTAGATGTTGCAGTATTTCATCCCTTAAAGCAACAGTGGAAGAAAGTACTATCAGACTGTGGTGAGCTGCCCTTAGTGGTAGTTTTTTTTTTTTTTTTTGTATCATATTTATATTTAATTTGGGTTATTTTTAATTTTGTCATGTATGAGGGTGTTATGAAGGAGAGAATTCAGATTTTTATTAACGTAAATCTGCTACAAGACTTTAAGTGAGTAGTGGAAGAGCTTATACAACTTTGCCAAAACAAATGTTTCCCAGGCTCTTAACACAGTATCAGTGACCAAAGGAAAAGAATCTCCATTTCTGGGTTCGAAGCATGTGGGCTATACCCTTTGAACAGGAATGTAGTCCTTTAAAAGATTATTACTTTCCCATCACCATCTAAAACATTCATGCCACAGCATGTGAGCCCAACATTTATCAAATATGTTTCAAGGAAAAGAAGATTCAGTGGAAATAGTCCGAAGAAAGAGAGGGAGAAAAATTAATGTTCAACCAGGACAATCTATTTCTGCGTTTGGCTTGCTAGGTGCATCAATATCAAAGGCCACTGAAACTGAGACCCGTAATAGTACAAAAGATACAGAAGGGAGAGAGAATGAAAGGGGCAATGTAGCAGGTCTTTAAGTAGGGAATTATGTTTTAGTAAATTTTGAGATGGTTTGGTCATATGGAAAGGATGAATGACAGTCGGTTGGTTAAGTGAATGCATAGTGGTGAGTGTGCTGGGAACCGACGGGCTGGGAGACTGAAGATAAAGTGGATTTGAGTTCAGTAAGGAATGCCTCGGAGAGATGAGGACGAGGTAATGTGAGTCTTGTGGCAGAGGCGGAGGCAAGATAGATGACCTAGGGAGTGCTAAATAAGGAGTTTAGCGTGGGTTTCTGTGAGGGGGGTAGTGGTTTGTGGCCACACTGGGCCCAAGGTTTTATGAACCTACACTGACGATATGGCCGTAGTAGAGGGGTCCGTCGCGCGTCCCGTGAAGTGCTCTAGGGTGGAATTGTTTCCTTGACGCAAGCGACGAGTTTCTCAACTAATAGGTATATGAGAGGGGGTGGTAACGCTGTAAGCTTTCTTTTCGACGCGTTTGAATTGTCACCTATTTGCAGCTCTAGTCCCCGGACATTTTGTTTCCGCTGCAAGTTGGCACGCATCTTACGCCCGTCTGGCGGAAAAAGGGTGGATGCATAATGTAAAGAAATATGCTTAATTATGATATATATATATATATATATATATATATATATAGGTATATATATTGAATGGTGGTATATCAACTATATGTATATATATATTTATATAGAGATAAAGGCTATAGTAGATTATATATTACTATATATATTATATAAGCTTATATCTATATAAGGGGGTAGCTTACGTATGTCCCGACCAATGTAACGGAGCGCCCCATGGCTCAAAAGAAGCGGCCACACTGCGGTTAAGTAATCTTCTCGGGTTGGGGTTCTGGCATATACGATTTAAACCTGATCAAGGAATAATTGAATGCGAAATGAATATTCAAGTCCAAGAAATGGTTCCGTAAAATGGCAGAGAAGAGGCCCTCCATAAAGTAGACTCTACGAATAAGAAGAAACGACATAATACTCATATATCGAGTCTGGTAAGAAATACTTACTATCTTTTAGAGAATAGCAAGAAAAATAGTTTACTGCTAAAGTGGGAAGATTTCAGAAAGATATGGGATAATCTTTAGAAGGTGTTTATGGATCGAAAGTAGGAAAAGTGAGCGACGGCAATGGGGGTCCCGTGGGACTCAATGCAACAATCACTGGCGTGAAACAGATTGCGGTATAGCTGACAGCATCAAAATCTTTGCAGATGGGGAGTAGGGGTGCCCCGTCGACTATGAATGACCGAGTGATGTTTGGATGTGGCCAATACGCGTAGGCATGGCGCATAGTATCAACCCATCTTATGTGTAGAGCGCTTGTTCGTCCGGTGGGCTAGGTAAGGACCACTTACCAAACTGTACGGGCTTTTATATTCGCCTCTAAACGCTTTACGGCCTCCCCGCTGATGCATATCGTCCAGTCGCAGAGACGTATCTCTTCTATGCGAATTAAGATAAGCCAATTTGTCGGAGAGCCAGGAATAGGTAATTAGCTTGATGGGGGATTGAATCCAAGCGCTTGCTAAATGGCAACTCTCAGAACGGTGACCAATTGAGAACAGCTTCCAAAAAGTCAAAAGGCCGCGTATTTCTGGCTCTCCTCTATCAGCAAATTTCATTGCAGTCATACCAGTATAACACGCACTCGAGATTGGATCCACACATAGAATGATTTGCTTCTTACGGGAGTGGAGTAAAAGCCTTGGTTGTAAGCCTGGCCCGGCGGACACCTTTGTGTATCTTTAGAATAGAGTGGGTTTTAAGGGCTCTGCGAGGCGGTGAGGGCGACCATTGAATGAATGACATAATAAGACGGACGCATGCATTGGCTTAAGGAATGTAGAATTCGAAGAACAAGGCAATACATTGTAGCCACGATAGATAGTATCTAGTGTCGTAGAAATTGAAGGGCATAAAGTGTGGAGGGGTATCGGGGCAGAAGGTTGCGGTTCAGGCAATACAGCAGCACTGCGCCCACCAATGCCCCCTGTTTTAGAGGCGTCAGTAAACACTGGAGTAAATTCGCCGTGAACTACGTTGAGACCTAAATGACGCCTTTTACAAGGCAGCAGGGTGGCTAGATTTGGAGAGAGAGATAGAGGTAGTCAGGGACACAACCAAATGGTGGGAGCGGGGTATAGCCAAGGTGTAATACCTTCATTCTAGAAATGAAAAAGGTGACAAGTCAGCAGTTTGTGCAGGGTTAGAAGGAGGGGATTGCTTAAAGAGCGAAAAAGCCAATAAGAGATAGTTATGAAAGCTGTTTTCCAAGTGGTCCGGAGCTGCCAGTCTGCTACTATTAGAGCTATTATCTGAGGTACCCTCCTGCAGGATCGGTCGTCAGAGACGACGAAATTGGGGCTTGCTGTAAACTGAAGAATATTCACTTGTGGCACCATGATGTACTCTTCTCTTCGAACGGAGAGAGCGAGTGGCATCCGACATTAAGAATTCAGGCTTCCAAGGCTCACCGGGGGGATGATTGGAAGGCTCCGGCAGAAATGCGGATTGCCTCGTTTTGGATGGAACCTAACAGGTATAGTAGAGTAGGGGGAGGCCTGACAATATACTACACATCCAGTCAAGCTTCGATCAGACCTAGGGCGATAATATTGACGGTTAAAAGGGACATGCGGTCAGCACCAAAGATCTTGAGGCAGAAGAACTGATACGTAAACCCGGCTCAAGCCTGCCGATGACAAGTATTTTGTGCAGGATCATCTAGTAATATGCGGTGGCGTATGTTAGATGGTAATGATCTAAGAATGAGTCCTAAGAATTTGACGTGAAGTTACAGGAAAATGGGGGAACCATATGAGGTTAGGTTCGCTGAAAGAAGGTGCCAGGACAGTTCTTCCAATTCCCGTTTTCTGTCTTAAAGGCACTGCTGAGGTTTTGGTGGGAGAGAAATGGAAGCCATGGGTAGTTACCCCACTGCTAACTAGATATCCTCAACAGGTTAAGCTTCGCCCGTCAGAGCAAAGGCAACCTGGCTGCGGGCTACAATATCTAACAGTCCAAGGTCGAATCAACATATGAGAGAGAAAATTGACCGTCGCTGGGATAGAAGTAACAATGTCATTTTTACATTGAAACAAATTATTGAAAAAATCAAAAAAATAAATTGCATTTAGGTTTTATGAACTTGCAACAGGTGTAGGGTTGTGAAAAAAACGGTTTTTTTTAATGTTTAATGGTTTTTTTTTTTTTTCTTTTTGTGTGTAAAGACGTTTTATCTTGTTACTAATCCCAACCCTAAACAGGTGTACTGACAGGAATTGAATTAGTCAGCGCGAAGCCTCTGTGGCAAGGTGTTAAGCGACATAGTGGTAGGCTTCTGAATGGAATAAAAAGTATGTATGACGAGTCAAGCGTGTGTAAGACAGTAAGAATAAATGGACTTGAATGTGATTGATTTAATATTACTAGCAGAGTGAGGTAGGGATGTGTTACGTCTATTTGGTTATTTATTTGTATATGGATGGGGTTATGTAAGAATTAGAGGTGGGGTTAGCAAGGAAAGGTGTTAGAATGATGAAGAATGGAAGCGAGTGGAAGGTGCCCCTGCTTATTATCAACCATGCAGATGATTGGTTTACTGTGGATGGTGAATCTCAAGAGAGTCTAGAGAGGTTTGCAGGGGTGTCGTATAAAAGGAAGGGTCTTGAAAGTAAATGAGAGATAAGAATATGGTTATGAAAGTAAATGAGTGAAAAGAGCACAGTGTGAAGTCATGTTAGATGTTGAAATGAGAATAAACGAGAGTACATGGAGATGGTTTGGTCATATGGAAAGGGTGGATGATAGTCAGTTGGTTAAGCGCATGTATAGTGGTGTGTGTACTAGGAATCGACTGGCTGGGAGACAGAAAAAAAAGTGATTGAGTCGTAAAGGATGACGAGTTTGTAGAGGGAGAAGGAAAGTGCATAACAGGAGTGAATGGCTGAGTTTTGTGAAGGGGGTATAGTTGTAAGCACTTTGCCCAAGGGAATGAATCCCACGTGAGGGATTCGTCCATAAAAAAGACGACTCATTTAAACTCTAGGGTGGATTTTTTTCTCGACTGCAACGGCTCCACTTGAGGGTATCACGGGGAACGGTAAGGGGGTAACTTCTTTTTGACTTGTGTCATGTGTTCTACTACTATTTCTGTCCGGTGTTGCCTACGGCACCTCACCACCAATCTGGGGATCGGAGTAATGAATTAGAATATCCAAAGTTATAAAGAAACTCCTTTTGAAAAATATTGTTGACTTCTATACGGCAGGCAAGAAGCTATTAATGCACAAACTTCACCAGAGATTTGATAGACCTCAAAAGTCATTAATATATTTAACATTTCAGCGAGAAAAAAAATTTCAGATATTTTTAAAATCATTTAATTTTACACAAGAAAGAAAAGGTATGTAATAATACAATTTTATATTATATTATTTTATATTCATATTACCTATAATATATGTTTACCTATTTTACATACAAAAGTATCAAATAACTATATTTTTATATATTTTGAACTTTATAGGTTGCTGGAATATAACAGAATCAAAATAAATATTACTTTTTAAATTAATATAAAGAATTTTTTTTTTCCTTTTTAAGTGGGTGTTACAGCAGAGTTGGTTCAATTGATTAAATCAAAATCTGATTTAATCACGTTGATTAAATCGATTGATTTTTTTATGTATGAAAAAAAATGATTTTTTTACATTTTTGAGGCAAATTTTTTTTTCTAAATTAATAATATTCCTAGTTTATCACTGATTAAGTGAATAGTAATATTTACATCTACTATAAAAGCAATTCATCATGTGTTTTCATATTTTCAATAAAGATATAATAATTAAAAATTAGATTACTCGATATTATACGTATATATATATAATTTAAATGACTTAATTTAAACTAAATAATATTTATATTTACCGAAACTTTATTATTTTAACTGATAGCTAATATATATAGGATTCACTAATTTCAGTCAAAACTAATAAAAGACGCAAATTTGTGCTAAAGAAATTCAACGAAAAATGCAAAAGTGAAAGGTCAATATGTTTTTTTAGATTTTTGGGCAAGAAATCTGGAAATGACCGTACCTTGTGACAGGAAAGCCCGTATATTCTCAGCCCGTCCCTCATGCAGTGCTCGAGAGCAACAGCGTATTTTTAGTGTCGGTAAAGAGATGGTAAACACGCAAAAGGAAACAGGGTCTCGCACAGACACCTGCGAGTGAAACAGCTTTAATGTTCTGCGATCACAATTGAGAATTTTTTGATTGAGTATGTGTATTTATCTATCTATCTTTCTCTTAAAGGAGTATATTATTATGCAGTCTTGATAGCGTTTTTTAATGTTGCTGACATCATAATTCAATCTGAGGTTCTTGTTTATCATTATTTTTTATTCGCTTATATTGTGGGCTAGTTAAAGAATCTCCTTGTAAATTGTAATCATGATAAGACATAATGACTAGTACTAAACTGTACGTTAATACTTACAGTAAAAATGGAATGGTAATATTTTTTGATATGTATAGCAACATTAAAAGTTATTTTGATCATTTTCTCTTCTAACAGATAAAGATACTATTGTATTTATAATACAATATAGCTTGGGCAACAGACCATTTTGGAA
>JABUQX010083431.1:0-20795 GCA_015478945.1 Trachelipus rathkii | reverse complement strand
AATGTCCTACTCAGGTGTGGCACTGCCTGTAACTCCAACATTTCAAGGTAGTTGCTGCTTATACCACCAGTAGTGTTATTCCTCTGTGGTGGCGCTTCGTTGGCACGCGACGATATTCACGTGCACCTTGCTCACGGATTCTAATTTAGCAGGCCACAGGGGCACACTGAACTTTCTCTGTAACATCCACATGCGACAACCTAGGCGTGGCCTGATCCGCTTCCGCGCAATTCGTGAGGTGTTGCGTTATCACCTGCAAGTTTCCTTTTATTTGGTGAAGAATTCACATTTCTATCTTCTTTTGTTGCTTTCCTGTGACCGTTAAAGAAACCATGGGCTTTATGGACTATATATATATAATAATATATATATAATAATAATATATAATATAATATATATATAATAATATAATAATAATATATATATATAATAATATATATAATATATATATATATATAATAATAATAATAATAATAATAATAATAATATATATATATAATAATAATAATAATAATAATAATATATATATGTAATAATAATAATAATATAATAATATAATTTAATAATAATAATAATAATAATAAATATATATATTTAATAATAATATATATATATATACATAATATATATACTGTACATAAATCATACATATAAAAATATATGTATATGCGTGTGTATTTATTATGTATTTGTATGTGTGTATGTATATATATATATATATATATATATATATATATATATATATATATATATATATATATATATATATATATATATATATATATATATATATATATTTATATATATATAACTTACCAATCTGCGCATGTTGAAGCTGAAGGAAAGTTTTCTCCTCCTGAAGCTACCTCTGTTAATTACATTCTGCAAAGAGAGAAGAAGATACGATATATCATCAGCACTTGGTTCCACGTCCACTGGATTATACCCACAAGAAGGCGAAAAATAGGGTTGTACAAACCGTATGTTTAGCGTGATAAATCTACAATAACTTCCTTAAATTCTATACTTGAATCCCAAAGTTGGGGGAAAAATAGCAATGCAATACTTAAATTTTTCATTTTAAATATACGCGACAAAAAAACAAACATAATATATATTATATATATATATATATATATTCTATATATATATATATATATTATATATATATTATATATATATATATATATATATATATATATATATAATATTAAATATATATATATATATATAAATTTATACATATAATATATATTATAAGTCTATTTTGCTCTATTTTTGTTAATTAAATTATTGAATTTTATATTACTATAGTGATTATATATGTATATATATATATATATATATATATATTAACATATATACATAATACATATATATATTATATATATATATATATATTACTGCATATATACATATATATATAATATACATATATATATTACATACATATATACATACATATATACATACATATATACTACATCATATATATATATATATATATATATATATATAAATTATATATATATATATATAATATATATATATATATATATATATATATTATATATATACATATATACATATAATTACATATAAATATATATATATATATACTATAATATTTATATAATATATATATAATATTTATATATATATTATATATATATATATATATATGTATTATATATATGTATATATGTATGTATATATGTATGTATATATGTAATATATAATATATTGTATATATATATATATGTAATATTATGCAATATATATGATAATATATATATATATATATATATATATATATATGTATATATGATTATATATATATATATATATATATATATATATATATATATATATATATATATATATAATATATTATATATTTATATATATAATATATATATATATATATATTTATATATATACTATATATATATGTAATTTTATATATATTATTATATATTTATATATTATATTATATATATATAGTATATATATATATTATATATATATATATAATATACTATATATATAATATATATATTATATAATATATATATATATATATATTGTTGTTTTTTGTCGCGTATATTCTTAAAATGGAAAAATTAGTATTTGCATTGCTATTTTCCACCAACTTGGATTCAAGTATAGAATTTTAAGGAAGATTATTTAGATTATCAGCTCACATACGGTTTGTACAACCTATGGTTTTTTCGCCCTCTTGTGGGATAATCCAGTGGACCGTGTGGAACCCCAAGTGCTGTGATTATATCGTATCTTCTTCTTTGGCTATAAATGTAGTTAGACAGCAAGGTAGCTTCAGGAGAGGAGAAACTTTCCCCAGCTTCGAATATGCGCAGTATTGGTAAATTAATATATATATATATATATATATATATATATATTTATATATATAATATTATATATATATATATATATATATATATATATATATATATATATATATATATATATATATATATATATATATATATAATATATATAATGTATATGTATATGTATATGTGATATATATATATATATATATATATATATATATATATATATATATATATATATATATATATATATATATATATATAAATATTATAAAATATATTATAGTATATATATATATATATATATATGTATATGTATATTATATATTATATATAATAATATAATATATATTATATATATTATTATAATATATTATATATATATATATGTATATATATTATATATATATATATATATATATATATATAGTGGTGACAGGAACAGTTTGAGCTCTAGCACCCTTTTCGATATGAAGGAATAGAGTTATAGGTCTGAAACTTGGAATATAATCTATGTATGGGATAAGGACGAATCCGTGTAATTTTCAAGTCTGTAGGATGTATATAGAGGGGGGTCACCCCCGAGGGTGGATGCCGATATTGCTTACGCCCTTGTGGCGTGATCTGAGCGACCGAAATTAGGCTTAAAAGGGATCATTTGGAGGTCAGACAGACCGAAGGTCTGTCTTGACCGACAGACACAGACCGAAGTTCTGTTGTTGTGTCTGTTTGTTGTTTGTCTGTTTGTTTATTATTTATTATATTCATTACGTCGAAGAAGTGATCCCAAAGGGATCACTTCTGAGTTGTTTTAATATAGTCCTTCCGCGTGTTCTTCAGCGTCGATTCAGGCCCTCTGGACAAGCCTCGCACCACACCCGCGCCGCGCCGCCACCGCACCGCAGCGGTCGAGCCGTTGTCGCTCCATGCGCTAGCGATAGAGTTTGAGACATTGGTATCTCTGTCAACGGTACCCTCGTTTGGGATAACCGTACCTCGTCGAAGATGAAGTTACAATCCCCGAGGGACCTCCCCAAAGGGGGATCCCACCCCCATTAAAAATTAAATTGTTCGTAGAAGGCTGGAATTTGGTGGAGATGATTCAGGTTGAGTTTCTAGAAAGACCTGGTATAGGAATCTGATGAGCTGGTTCCAGCACCGGGGTGGACTCACTGCGGTGCCGAGTTTAATAAACAGTCGTATAAGCAACAATATTTGGTGTGTTATATAGGTTATTTGAGACCGTAAGAACTCGAATATTGATGGTTTATAAGACGTATGGGGTGTCTAGGACCCACCAATAAGGGGATCATGACTAGAAAAAAAGAGCACAGAGTGCAAAACAGAGGTAGAAGGAGGAAGAAAGAAGGATTAAGGATATGAACAAAGAAGGAAAGAATGAAAAAGGAGTCTGACTCAGAGGAGTAGGAGTTGACAGCCGCACCGATGTTGGCTCCGGTGCGGCGGTGCCGAGTTATTAAATATTTGTGAAATGATACAATATTGGTGTCTTTATATATGTTATTGGGTCTGTAGATTTCGAAAATAATGGTTTCAGAACCATCAAGAAATAAATAAAAATAAAAAATAAATAAATAAATAAATAAAATTTCATTCTTTTTATGTTTATAACTTTACAAATTTACCGTTTTTACTTACCCTAAGCAGTAAATTTCACTAAATCCAAACCACCATCCAGGGGCCAGCATCCAACTCCATCCTGACATCTGTGATCTAATTGATCTATTGGTTAAGGTCAAATTTTTACTATCATTTTTGGATAAACATAACATAAAATCAAGTTCTTTATAAAAACATCAAACAAGACACTGCTAAGAGCCACAAGTTTTCGCATTAATTAACCTTTTACTAAGAAAGAAAAAAATCATTCTGAACTATGAATAAACGCCACAACAACAAACTTAGCACATCTTAACAGGAATAAACTGTTAACGTAACAAAGTTCACACTTAACAACAGATAAAGTACTTATTCACACTTGATCAGATGTCTCTAACATAACAATGTTAATTTTACAATAACATAATATTTAACAAAAATTTACTATAACCTTGGTGTTAAATTAATCATAATAGACCAACGAAAGATTGCTAACGTAACCAAAAGTTTTCCTATTAATAAGAGCTATTATGATGTAACATGAACTAAGAAGTATATATAACAACGAAAAACCTGACACATCTTAAGCAAGAATAAATGGTTAACATCAACAAAGATCCACCTTATCAATAGTAAAGTAACTAACAAGACTCACAAAAAAACACATTCCATTCATAAATACTTTATCATCCAAATCTCCCACATGACCATCTTAATTTTACATTTTCATAGTAATATGTAACAAAAAATTTACCATAACCTTATACCTAACCAGCATAATACCTAATGGTTAAAAGCAAACAAAGTAAAGTTTTTACTCTCTGTAAAGCTAAAACTATGAACATAACGTACTTAGCACCCAACAACCAGACGAAATAAACAAGCCTCCATCAAGCAATGTTAGTCAATTAAATCGAACATAAGAGGAACTTAAAACAAGTTTTCATTTTTTATAAATATAATTTTCATTGAAAATAGCGTTATATAAATATATAAAAACATATAAATACATAAAAATATAAGTTTATATTTAAATATTGTAAATTCATCTGACTCGCAACATAGGATTTCAAGTTTTGGGTAAGCCATTATATCTCTTCTAAAGATTCAACATCCTTTGAAAGGATTAAGTATAAATCCTTCAGCTGCAACACTAAACCATTTTTCGGTATATTTTGATTCAGCAGCACTCATTTCTCATCAAGAGAGAAGTAAAACTTATCCAAAAACTGATAAGTTATTAAATGCTCCTGTATACATGCATATTAGGGGAATCCGGCATGTTCGGTGTAAAATATCATAGATTACACCATGTGCTTATACCGATTAAGTCCTCAAGTATGTCAACATCGTTAAGATGCGATGTTAAGTCGTTTTTTATTTTAAGCAAGGCTGTAATATTTTAGATGTTCGAACTGTGAAACCTATACACGTAGGCCAGAAGGTCACCACAATCGATGGGTTTTCAATAGTTGCGTACATCAAGGGTTTTAATACCGTCACATGATGAGAACGCAACGTCTATTCTATTATCACCTCTCACACTGTCACCTCTGATAGATATTTCACTACTCATCGATCCATTGGATAACATATCCTTATCCTCTAGCCATGCAGCAGCGATATCGATAATCTTGATGAATCCATCAGCACAAAACGAATAAAGGTCTATTATTTGAACCTCTGGCCGGAATACAGGCAATGTATCGGTATCGTCCGGTTGACGGTTAAATATAAATGACACATTGCTGGGAATAACGAAGCTCTTGCGAAGATATCAATCAACAGGTGTAGAGACTGTTGGGGAAATGGACATCGTCCAATACAACGAAAATTCCTTTTACTGAAGGAAATCGTATGCGTAAACAACCCTTATAGGCAATGAGTTCTTTCGACCAATCAGAAGAAAGAGAAAGTAAACAAGAATACAACGCACAGAACGAACCATATCAGTTCAAAAGGGTATATATTCTCGTTAGACAAAACAACAACAACAACACAACAACAACAATAACAGTACAAAAAAAGTTCTTTATATACACCAAACGAATTATATGCTAACGTTACATTGTTTTCACATTAATAAAGCTAACATAGCATACCAGAGCTAAGAATATAAGGCGCAATGACAAAACCTAACGCCCCTCACCCCCGAATAAACTACTAACATTAACAAAGTTCCATACTTAACAACACTAAAGTAGCTAGTACAGCGTACAAAACGTAACCTATCACACTTTGTCAAGCATATCTCTAAATATCATTGTTAATTTTACATTAACACTATGGAGATTTACGTAGCATTTAGAGTATCATTTTGGATAAACATTGCACAAACATGACTTTTCTTTATATACTAACCACCGAATATATGACTAACAAACAATGTTTTCACATTATCAAGTAACATAGCATCAATGAACTAAGACAATAATGTACAACGACAAACTAACACAACTTAAGCACGAATTAAAGGTTAACATTAACAAGTTTCCACACTTAACACCAGTAAAGAACCTAACTTTACATACAAAAAACGTAACCTATTTACACTTTTTCCAACGTATCTCTAACATATTAACATTAATCTTACATTGACACAGAAACATTTAGCAAAAATGTATCATAAACCATACTAACCATCATAATTACCTAACGAGTAAAGACGAATAAAGTAAAGTTTTTAGGCTTATCTCTTTTTAGACTCCGCCTCCTTTCAGAAAATACCAACTCTAAACATGAAAAATGATTTTAGGCTTTAACTATTTGCATAAAATGATGACATCGTAACATTTAACAAAAGTTTAGCATAACCTGTCTAATCATCATACTGACAAAGGAATATAAAGCTGACGTAACAAATGTTTTACATCACTTTCGTAACATTTAACAAAAAAAAAATCATTTCAACATCGTCTAAATATCATAACCCCCATGAATAATTGCAAACATAAAAAGTTTTAACCAACATAACAAAAAATAACAAAATTTTATCCTTACAGCATTAAAAATAAGTTCTTTGAATAAAATTCCAGTAAGTAATAGTTAAAGCAGTTAAGCAGTAAATCAGTAAATCAGTAAACAAAACTAACCCATCTCAGCAGTCCCCTACCCCCCCCCCACCTGGCTGTGATTATTGAAAAACTATTGTTCAGATCAATCGAGCTCATTTTGGGTAACATAACATAAAAATAAGTCTTTGAATAAAATATCATAGATATGAATATATGCTTACGCAACAAAGTTTAGCATCAATAAAGCTAACATATGATAACCTGAACTAGGAATATATTGTACAAATGCAAACCTAACATAACTCGCGTATGAATAATCAGCTAACAGACCTTAAATTTCCCTACTTTTCAAAGTAAAGTGGCTAACAAGTCATACAATACTCGATATGTTCCCATTTTTCCCGCATATCAGCAACAGATAAAAGCCATATTATCTAACAAAATCCCTTTAACAAAGATGGCCAATCTATCAAAGATACCACCATCTTGAACTATGAATTGACACTGCCTTCATCAAAATGTCACTCGTTTCGAGTATAACACCATTTGACTATGGAATAAACGTAGACATTTTAGCAAAATTCAGGGCAAACCTAACATTACTCAACAAAAACTTACCTAGGCCTCACGTTTCTACACTCATCTGTCATTCTAGCACAATAATATCTTACCAAAAACTCATCATTCTCTAACAATCAGTTGTTATTCCCACAATTGTCATAGTAATAATTTAACATACGTGTCTAACTTTACGAATAAACAGTTTCAATCAACCAAGAGTATCTAAAGCACCACATACCTTTCCGAGAGAAAACCCAGGGGGATGTGCCCCATGAAAGGGTATGAATCCTGCGAGAGGGGGATCACCCGAAAGGGTGTAAGCGGGGCTTTGGGCCTCAGCCCGAGGGCTGAGGCCTACCCTCCTTCGGAGGGGTAGCCCGCTTTACACCCTTCGGGTGATCCTCTCGCAGATTCCATACCCTTTCATGGGGCAATCCCCCTGGGTTTTCTCTCGGAAGGTAATGTGTTTTAGATACTCTTGGTTGATGAAAACTGTTTATTCGTAAGTTAGATACGTATGTTAAATATTACTATGACAAATGTGGGATAACACTGATTTTTTAGAGAAATGATGAGTTTTTGTAAGATATTACTGTGTTAACTGACGATGATGTGTTAGAAACGTGAGCCTAGGTTAAGTTTTTGTTGAGTAATGTTAGGTTTGCCCTTGAATTTTGCTAATGTCTACGTTTATTCATAGTTCAAATGGTGTTATACTCGAAACGAGTGACAATTTGATGAAGATAGTGTCAAATTCATAGTTCAAGATGTGGGTATCTTTGATAGATTGGCCACTTTGTTAAGGGATTTTGTTATAATATGGCTTTTACCTGTTGCTGATATGAGCGAAAAGTGGCGAACATATCGAGTATTGTATGACTTGTTAGCCACTTTACCTTTGAAAAGTAGGGGAATTTTCAGGATCTTAGCTTGATTATTCATACGTGATGTATGTTAGATTTGTCGTTTGTACATTTTATTCCTAGTTGCGGTTATGATTTGTTAGCTTTATTTGATGCTAAAACTTTGTTGGTTGATCATATATTCGTCGTAGTTCAGTATATAAAGAACTTATTTTATGTTATGTTTAACCCAAACATGATGCTCGGAAATATTGATCTGATCAATAGTTTCAATAGATCACGCCGGTGGGGGGTAGGGGACTTGGCTGAGAAGGGTAGTTTGATTACTGATTACTGATTTACTGCTTAAAAATCAGTAAACTATTACGATTTACTATGATTTTTATTCAAAGAACTTATTTTTATGCTGTGATTTCAGGATAAAATTTTGTTATTTTTTTTGTTATGTTTGGTTAAAACTTTGTTATGTTTGCAATTATTCGATGGGGGTTATGATATTTAGACGAGGTTATGATGAATTTTTTTGTTAAATGTTACGAAGTTGATGTAAAACATTTGTTACGTCAGCTTTATATTCTTTGTCAGTATGATGATTAGACAGGTTTATGCTAAACTTTTGTTAAATGTTACGATGTTAATGTAAAATTGCAAATAGTTAAAGCCTAAAATCATTTTTCATGTTTAGAGTTGGTATTTTCTGAAAGGAGGCGGAGTCTAAAAAGAGATAAGCCTAAAAACTTTACTTTATTCGTCTTTACTCGTTAGGTATTATGATGGTTAGGTATGGTTATGACATATTTTTTGATAAATGTTACTGTGTCAATGTAAGATTAATGTTAATATGTTAGAGATACGCGTGGAAAAAGTATGAATAGGTTACGTTTTGTATGTAAAGTTAGTTACTTTACCGGTGTTAAGTGTGGAACTTTGTTAATGTTAACCCTTTATTCGTGCTTAAGTTGTGTTAGGTTTGTCGTTGTACATTATTTTCTTAGTTCATATGATGCTATGTTAGCTTTATTAATGTGAAAACATTGTTATGTTAGCATATATTCGATGGTTAGTATATAAAGAAGTCATTTTGTGCTATGTTTATCCGAAATGATACTCTAAATGCTACGTAAATCAATAGTGTTAATGTAAAATTAACAATGATATGTTAGAGATATGCTTGAAAAAGTGTGAATAGGTTACGTTTTGTACGCTGTACTAGCTACTTTAGTGTTGTTAAGTATGGAACTTTGTTAATGTTAGTAGTTTATTCGGGGGTGAGGTGCGTTAGGTTGTCGTTGTACATTAATTTCTTAGCTCTGGTAATGCTATGTTTAGCTTTATTAATTTGAAAACAATGTTACGTTGGCATATATTCGTTGGTTGGTTATATAAAGAACTTATTTTTGTACTGTTATTGTTGTTGTTGTTGTTGTTGTTGTTGTTGTTGTTGTTCTTGTCTAACGAGAATATATTACCCTTTTTTTGAACTTGATATGGTTCGTTCGTGCGTTGTATTCTTGTTTACTTTCTTCTGATTTGTTAAAGAAAGAATCTCATTGCCTATAAGGGTTGTTTACGCATACGATTTCCGTCAGTAGGACATTATTTCGTTGTTGGGTTACGATGTCAATCTCCCCACATCTCTACACCTGTTGTTGATATCTCACGAGGAGCTTCGTTATTCCCAGCAATGTGTCAATTTATATTTTAACGTCAACCGGACGAGGATACCGATAACATTGCCTGTATTCCGGCAGATGTTCAAATAATAGACCTTTATTCGTTTGTGCTGATGGATTCATCAAGATTATCGATATCGCTGCTGCATGGCTAGAGGATAAGGATATGTTATCCAATGGATCGATGAGTAGTGTGAAATATCTATCAGAGGGACAGGTGGAGAGGTGATAATAGAATAGACGTTGCGTTCTCATCATGTGACGATATTAAAACCCTTGATGTACGCAACTATTGGAAACCCATCGACTGTGTGACCTTTCTTGCGTACGTGTATAGGTTTCACAGTTCGAATATCTGAAAATATTACAGCCTTGCTTAAAATAAAAAACGACTTAACATCGCATCTTAACGATGTGGACATACTCGATGGACTTAATACGTATAGCACATGGTGTAATAACTATGAATTTACACCGAAAACATGCGGATTCCCCTATAATGCAGTATACAGGAGTGCATTAATAACTATCAGTTTTATAGGCTTTTACTTCTTCTCTTGTATGAGAGAATGAGTGTGCTGAATCAAAATATACCGAAAAATGTTTAGTGCAGCTGAAGGCATTTTATTACTTATCATCCTTCAAAGGATGTGAATCTTTAGAGGAGAGATATATATGGCTTACCCAACTTGAATCCTATGTTCGCGGATCAGATGAATTACAATATTTTAAATAAACTTATTTTTTATGTTGTATTTATATGTTTTATGTCTTTATATACACTTCTTTTCAATGAAAATTAACACACAAGAACACAAAAACTAACTACCATTGAAAAACACTAGAATAATAAGTAAAGAAAAAAGACAAATCACCCACATCACATAAAAGGAACACCCCACACAACAATCCCACCAGAACAGGAAAATGCAACGCCACAAAGTAATAAACAGGAATTAAAAAACCGATGATATTTTATAAAATGAAAACTTGTTTTTAGTTCTCTTCATGTTCGATTTATTGGAACTCATTGCTGAGGCCCAGGTGGTTTATTCGTCTCTGGTTTTGCAGGTGCTTAAGTACGTTCATGTTCATAGTTTAGCTTTACAGAAGGTAAAACTTACTTTGTTTGTCTTTATCCATTAGGCATTATGCTTGGTTAGGTGAGGGTTATGGGTAAATTTTTTGTTAAATATTACTATGTTAATGTAAAATTAACATTGTCATGTTGGAGATTTGGTTGATAAAGTATGAATGGAATATGTTTTTGTGAGTCTTGTTAGTTACTTTTTACTGTTGATAAGTGTGGATCTTTGTTAGATGTTAAACATTTATTCGCCTTAAAGATGGCTGTCAGCGTTGCGTTGTTATTATATTTCTTAGTTCATGTTTACATCTTGTAGCTCTTATTAATAGGAAAAAACTTTGTTACGTTAGCATACTTTCGTTGGTCTATATGTAATTACACAAGGTAATATAGTAAAATTTTGTTTAAATATTCATGTTAATGAAAATTAACATTGTTATGTTAGGGACATGCTTGATCAAGTGTGAATAAGTTACTTTACTGTTGTTAAGTGTTGAACTTTGTTAATGTTAACAGTTTATTCCTGTTTAAGATGTGCTAGGTTTGTCTTGTGTTTTATATTCATAGTTCAGATGATGCTAAGTAAGCTTATATTAATGCGAAAACTTTGTTCCGTCAAAGATATGATTGATCTTTTTATAAAGAACTTGATTTTATGTATGTTTATCCAAATGATACTTCAAAATGTGACCTTAATCAATAGATCAATAGATCACAGATGGTCATGATGGAGGTTGGATGCTGGCTGGTGGTGGATTTTGATTTAGTGATTTACTGCTTTAGGGTATGTAAAAAACGTAAATTTGTTATAAACATAAAAAGAATAAGAAATTTTAATTTATTATATTTATTTATTTTTTTATTTTTTATTTTTATTTATTCTTTGATGGTTTGAAACATTATTTTCGAAATTACAGACCAATAACATATATAAAGACACCCACATTGTTGTTACACAAATATTTAATAACTCGGCACCGCACCGGAGCCAACATCGGTGCGGCTGTCAACTCCTACTCCTCTGAGTCAGACTCCCCTTTTTCATTCTTTCCTTCTTGTTCATCTTTCATCCCTTCTTTCTTCCTCCTCTACCTCTGTTTTGACTCTGTGCTCTTTTTTTATTCAGTCAGGATCCCCTTACTTGGGGGTCCTAGGGTACACCCCATACGGTTCTTCATAAACCATCATATTCGAGTTCTAAAGTCTCAATAACCTATATAAACACACCAATATTGTTGTTATACGACTGTTTAGGGCTGATATCTGATGATAAATTTCCTGTAGAAGAAGGATGTTTGTACTAAATCTCCAAGGAACCAAACCAATGATGTCTCTTTAGGTAATTAGTTACAACAGTTGAAAAGAACTGCTGTTCATATCTCTTTCACTATTATTCTCTTTTACTCTTATTTTCAATACATACCTTCATTTCTGATACTAAAAACAAGAGGGCTGATATCTGATGATACATTTCCTGTAGAAGAAGGATAATTGTACTAAATCGGCCAAGAAACCAAGGCCAATGATGTCTTTTAAGGTACTTAGTTACAACAGTGAAAAAACTGCTGTTTTAATCTCATATCACTAATTATTCTCTTTTACCGATTTTCAATACATACCTCATTTCTGATACTAAAAACAAGAGGGCTGATATCTGATGATAAAGTTCCTGTAGAAGAAGGATGTTTGTACTAAATCTCCAAGGAAACAAACCAATGATGTCTTTAGGTACTTAGTTACAACAGTTGAAAGACTGCTGTTCATAATCTCATTTCACTAATTATTCTCTTTTACCGATTTTCCAATTAAACATACCTCTATTTCTGATACTAAAACAAGAGGGCTGATAATCTGATTATAAAGTTCCTGATAAGAAGAGGATGTTTTGTACTAAATCGCCAGAACCAAACCAATGATGTCTTTAGGTACTTAGTACAACAGTTGAAAGACTGACTGTTCATAATCTCAGTCTCTACATTATTCTCTTTTTATTCTATTTTTCAATACATACCTTATTTCTGATACTAAAAACAAAGAGGGCTGATATCTGATGATAAAGTTCCTGATAGAGATGGAAGTTTGTCCTAAAACAAAAGAAACAAACCAAAATGTCTTTTTTTTTTAGTTTATAATAGTGAAGAAAGCTTGTTATAATCTCATTTTCACCAATTATCCTTATTTACTACTATCAACACTCGTCATTCGATACTAATTGCAAGAGGGCTGATATCTGATGATAAAATTTCTTTTAGAAGAAGGATTTGTTTGTTTACTTAATCTCAAGAAACAAACCATTGTGTTTTTTTGTTTCTTTATTACAATAATATTAAAAGACTCCAGTCATAATCTTTTTCACTGTACCAGTCTGTTCTTAATTGATTACGACAATACCTCATTTCTGATTCACTAAAACCAAGAGGGCTGATATCTGATGATAAATTTCCTGTAGAAGAAGGATGTTTGTACTAAATCGTCAAGGAACCAAACCAATGATGTCTTTAGGTACTTAGTTACAACAGTTGAAAGACTGCTGTTCATAATCTCATTTCACTAATTATTCTCTTTTACCTATTTTCAATACATACCTCATTTCTGATACTAAAAACAAGAGGGCTGATATCTGATGATAAAGTTCCTGTAGAAGAAGGATGTTTGTACTAAATCTCCAAGGAACCAAACCAATGATGTCTTTAGGTACTTAGTTACAACAGTTGAAAGGGCTGGGTTCACTAATATCACTTTCACACTTTTTTTTTCATTTTATTATTTTTCTATCACACATCTCTTTCTGTGATACTAAAAACAACCGGGGCTCATATCTGATGATAAGTTCCTGTAGAAGAAGGAAGTTTGTACTAAATCGCCAAGGAACCAAACCAATGATGTCTTTAGTTACTTAGTTACAACAGTTGAAAGACTGCTGTTCATAATCTCATTTCACTAATTATTCTCTTTTACCTATTTTCAATACATACCTCATTTCTGATACTAAAAACAAGAGGGCTGATATCTGATGATAAAGTTCCTGTAGAAGAAGGATGTTTGTACTAAATCTCCAAGGAACCAAACCAATGATGTCTTTAGGTACTTAGTTACAACAGTTGAAAGACTGCTGTTCATAATCTCATTTCACTAATTATTCTCTTTTATCTATTTTCAATACATACCTCATTTCTGATACTAAAAACAAGAGGGCTGATATCTGATGATAAAGTTCTTTTCGACTAATTATGCTCTTTTACCTATTTTCAATGGAACCAAACCAATGATGTCTTTATTTACTTTTAATTAAAACAATTAAAATACTACTTGTTTTTTAATCATTTCTTTTCACTTTATTTTTTCTTTTATTCTTTTTCAATACCTTACCTCATTTTGATACTAAACAAGAGGGCTGATATCTTATGTGATAAAGTTCCTGAAGAAGAAGGAAGTATGTACTAAATCGCCAAGAAAAAAACCAATTATTGTCTTTAGGTACTTAGTTAACAACAGTTGAAAGACTGCTGTTCATTATCTCATTTCACTAATTATTCTCTTTTACCTATTTTCAATACATACCTCATTTCTGATACTAAAAACAAGAGGGCTGATATCTGATGACAAAGTTCCTGTAGAAGAAGGATGTTTGTTATAAATCGCCAAGAAAACAAACCAATGATGTCTTTAGGTACTTAGTTACAAAAGTTGAAAGACTGTGTTCATTATCTCATTTCACTTAATTTCTTTTATGTCATTTCATTACACCTCATTTCTGATAGCTAAAAACAAGAGGCCTGATATCTGATGATAAAGTTCCTGGTAGAAGAAGGAAGTTTGTATTAAATCGCCAAGGAACCCAATGATGTCTTTACGTACTTAGTTACAACAGTTGAAAAACTGCTGTTCATACTCTCATTTCACTAATTATTCTCTTTTATCTATTTTCAATACATACCTCATTTCTGATACTAAAAACAAGAGGGCTGATATCTGAAGATAAAGTTCCTGTAGAAGAAGGAAGTTTGTACTAAATCGCCAAGGAACCAAACCAATGATGTCTTTAGTACTCAGTTACACACAGATTTAGACTGCTGTTCATAATCTACTTTCCATTAATTATTCTCTTTTATCTTTTTTCAATACATACCTCATTTCGGATACAAAAAAAAAGGGGGCTGATATTATGATAAAGTGACAAAGAAGATGGAAGTTTGTACTAAATCGTCAAGGAATCAAACCAATGATGTCTTTATGTAGTTAGTTACAACAGTTGAAAGACTGCTGTTCATAATCTCTTTTCACCAATTATCCTTATTTACCTATTTTTCAACTATATACCTATTTCTGATACTAAATGCAGAGTTGGCTGATATCATGATGATAAGATTCCTGTAGAAGAAGGAAGTTTGTACTAAATTGCCAAGGAATCAAACAGATGATGTCTTTAGGTACTTAGTTACAACAGTTGAAGGACGCTGTTCATAATCTCGTTTCACTAATTATTCTCTTTTACCTTTTTTCAAAATCCTAATTTCTGATACTAAAACAAGAGGCTGGATATCTGATGACAAAAGTAACCTGCAGAAAGAAGGTTATGTTTGTACAAATCTCAAGAAACCAACCAATGATGTCTTTAGGTACTTAGTTACAACAGTTGAAAGACTGCTGTTCTTAATCTCATTTCACTAATTATTCTCTTTTTACCCATTTTTACAATACATACCTCATTTCTGATACTAAAAGCAAGAGGGCTGATTTCTGATGATAAAGTTCCTGTAGAAAAGGATGTTTGTACTAAATCTCCAAGGAACCAAACCAATGATGTTTTTAGGGTACTTAATTACAACAGTTGAAAGACTGCTGTTTAATATTCTCATTTCACTAATTATTCTCTTTATCTATTTTCAATACACCTCATTTCTGATACTTAAAAACAAGAGGGCTGATATCTGATATAAATAGTTCCTTGTAGAAGTAAGGAAGTCTATGTACTAAATCGCAAGGAACCAAACCCAATGATGTCTTTATTGGTACTAGTTACAACAGTTGGAAAAACTGCTTTCATTCCTTCATTTACTAACTATTCTTCTTTTATCCTCACATCCAAGACGCCCCTATCTCAACAAGAAACGTAGAACAATTAGTATTTCAATACATACCTATTTCTGATACTAAAACAAGAGGGCTGATATCTAATGATAAAGTTCCTGTAGAGAAGAAGGATGGTTTGTTACTAATCGCCAAGGAACCAAACCAATGATGACTTTTTGGGTACTTAGTTACAACAGTTGAAAGACTGCTGTTCATAATCTCATTTCATTAATTATTCTCTTTTTTTTCAATACATACCTCATTCTGATACTAAAAACAAGAGGGCTGATATCTGATGATATAGTGTTTCTGTAGAAGAAGGATGTTTGTACTAAATCTCTTAGGAACCAACCCAATGATGTCTTTAGGTACTTAGTTACAAAAGTTGAAAAAACTGCTGTTCATAATCTCATTTCACTAATTATTCTTTTTTTTACATATTTTCAATACATACCTCATTTCTGGATATATAAAAACCAAGAGGCTGATAATTGTGAAACGTCTCCTGTTAGAAGAAGAGTTTGTACTAGAATCGTTCAAAGAACCAACAATGATGTATTTAGGTACTACCCCCCCTAGTTACAACAGTTGAAAACTGCTGTTCATACTCTCATTTCCACTAACTATTCTCTTTTATCTATTTTAAATACATCCTCTTTTCTGATACTAAAAACAAGAGGGCTGATATCTGATGATTAAGTTCCTGTAGAAGAATGTGTACTAAATCTCCAAGGAACAAACCAATGATGTCTTTAGTACTTAGTTACAACAGTTGAAAGACTGCTGTTAATAATCTCATTTCACTAATTATTCTCTTTTGCCTATTTTCAAAACATACCTTATTTCTGATATTAAAACAAGAGGGCTTATATCTGATGATAAAGTTCCTGTTAAAGAAGGAATGTTTGTTACAAAATCGCTAAAGAACCAAAAACCATGATGTCTTAGTACTTAGTTACAACAATTGAAAGACTGCTGTTCATAATTTCATTTCACTAATTATTCTCTTTATCTATTTCATACATTACTTCATTTTGATACTAAAAATGAGACGGCAGATATGTGATGATTAAAGTTTCTGAAGAAGAAAAAAGTTGGTACAAATCGCCAAGATTTAACAATGATGTCTTTATGATAGTTTAGTTACAACAGTTGAAGACTTGCTGTTCATAATCTCATATTCACCAAATTATCTTATTTACCTATTTTTCTTTACATACCTCATTTCTGATACTAAATGCAGAGGCTGATATCTGATGATTAAAGTCCTGTAGAAGAAGGATGTATTGTACTAAATCTCCAAAAAGGAACCAAACCAATGATGTCTTTAGGTTACTTAGTTACAACAGTGAAAAAACTGCTGTTTATAATCTCATTTCACTAATTATTCTTCTTTAAATCTATTTTCAAAAACATACCTCATTTCTGATACTAAACACAAGAGGGCTGTCTGATGATAAAGTTCCTGTAGGAGAAGGATGTTTGTACTAAATAGCCAAGATTTCAAAGCCAATGGTGTCCTTAGGTACTTAGTTACGACAGTTGAAATATTACTGTTCATCCCATTTCACTAATTATTCCCTTATTTATTTTCAGTACATACCTAATATCTGTTACTAAAATCAGCACGGCAGATATCTGATGATAAAGTTCCCGTAGAAGAAGGATGTTTGTACAAAATCGCAAAGGAATCAAACCAATGATGTCTTTACGTACTCTGCTTACAACAGGTTGAAAGACTACTGTTCATTAATCTCATTCACTAATTTTCCTCTTTACCTATTTTCAATACATAACCTCATTTCTGACACTTAAAACAGAGGGGTGATATCTGATGATAAAGTTCTGTAGAAGAAGGATGTTTGTAACTAAATCTCCAAGGAACCAAACCAATGATGTCTTTAGGGACTTAGTTACAACAGTTGAAAGATTGCTGTCATAATCTCATATCATAATTATACTCTTTTATCTATTTTCAAATACAACCATCATATCTAGAAGTACTAAAATAAGAAGGAGCTGAATATCTGAAATATAAAAGTCCTGTAGAAAGGAAGGTTGTACATAAATCGCCAAGGACAAACCAATGATCGTCTTTAGGTACTTAGTTACAACAGTTGAAAAAAACTGCTGTTCATACTCTCATTTCGCTAATTATTCTCTTTTATCTATTTTCAATACATACCTCATTTCTGATACTAAAAACAAGAGGGCTGATATCTAATGATAAAGTTCCTGTAGAAGAAGGATGTTTGTACTAAATCGCCAAGAAACCAAACCAATGATGTCTTTAGGTACTTAGTTACAACAGTTGAAAGACTGCTGTTCATAATCTCATTTCACTAATTATTCTCTTTTACCTATTTTCAATACATACCACATTTCTAATACTAAAAACAAGAGGGCAGATATCTAATGATAAAGTTCCTGTAGAAGAAGGATGTTTGTACTAAATCTCCAAGGAACCAAACCAATGATGTCTTTAGGTACTTAGTTACAACAGTTGAAAGACTGCTGTTCATCATAATCTCAATTCACTAATTATTCTCTTTTTTCTATTTTTAAATACATACCTCATTTTTTGATAATAAAAACAAGCGTGTCTGATATCTGATGATAAGTTCCTGATGAAAGTGAAGTTTTTGTTACTAAATCGCCAGGAATCAAAACCAATGAGTCTTTATTAGTTTAGTTTGCATAGGTTGAAAGACTGCTTTTCATAATCTCATTTCCCTAATTCTCTTTTACCTATTTTCAATACATACCTCATTTCTGATACTAAAAACAAGAGGGCTGATATCTGATGATAAAGTTCCTGTAGAAGAAGGATGTTTGTACTAAATCTCCAAGGAACCAAACCAATGATGTCGTTAGGTACTTAGTTACAACAGTTGAAAGACTGCTGTTCATACTCTCATTTCACTAATTATTCTCTTTTATCTATTTTCAATACATACCTCATTTCTGATACTAAAAACAAGAGGGCTGATATCTGATGATAAAGTTCCTGTAGAAGAAGGATGTTTTGTGTACTAAATCGCAAGGAATTAAACCAATGAATGTCTTTAGTACTTAGTTACAACAGTGAAAAAACTGCTGTTCATAATCTCATTTCACTTATTATTCTCTTTTGCCTATTTTCAAAACATACCTCTTTCTGATACTAAAAACAAAAGGGCTGATATTGATTATAAAGTTACTGTAGCAAGAAGGATGTTTGTACTAACAATCTTCTACAAGAAAACCCAAACCAATCGATGTCATCCTATCAAGGTACTTAGTTCCATACAATAGCCATGAAACCGCAATGCTCGCTTTCATACTCTCATTTCCCCTAATTTATTCTCTTTTATTCTTTTTTTCAAATACATACCTCTTTTCGTGAAATAAAAAACAAAGGGGGCCTGGTCTCTGTGATTAAGTTCCTGTAGAAGATCAGAAATTTGTACTAAAATGCCAACGGAATCAAAACCCAATGATGTCTTTATGTAGTTAGCTTACAAACAGTTGAAAGAACTGCTGTTCATAATCTCATGTCACTAATTATTCTCTTTAACCTATTTTCAATACATACTCATTTCTATACTTAAATGCAAGAGGCCCCTGATATCTGATGATCAGATTCCACTGTTAGAAGAAGGATGTTTGTACTAACAAATCTCCAAGGAAACCAAACCCTATTGATGTCTTTAGTACTAGTTACAACAGTTGAAAGACTTCTGTTCATGATCTCATTTCACTAATTATTCTCTTTTATCTTTTTTCAATACATAACTCATTTCTGATACTAAAAACAAGAGGCTGATATCTGATGATAAAGTTCCTGTAGAAGAAGGAAGTTTGTACTAAATCGCCAATGGAACCAAACCATGATGTCTTAGGGTAGCTTATTTACAACAGTGAAGGACTGCTGTCATCTCTATTTCACTATTATTCTCTTTATCTATTTTTCAATAATACCTCATTTCTGATACTAAAAAACAAGAGGGTGATATGATGAAAAGTTTCTGTAGAAGTAAGGATGGTTTGTTACTAACTCGCCCAAGAACCAACCAATGATGTCTTTAGGTACCTTAGTTACAACAGTTGAAATACTGCTGTTCATAATCTCTTTCACTAATTAATCTCTTTTATCTATTTTCAATACATTACCTCATTTCTGATACTAAAAACAAGAGGGCTGATATCTTATGATGATTAAGTTCCTGTAGAAGAAGGATGTTTGTACTAAAACCCCAAGGAACCAAACCAATGATGTCTTTACTCGCTAGTTAGTTACAACAGCTTGAAAGACTGCTTGTTCAATTAATACTCATATTCACTAATTATCATCTTTTAGCGCTATTTTCAATACATACCTCATTTCTGATACTATAAACAAGAGGCTGCTATCTGATGATTAAGTCCTGTAGAATAAGGAATGCTTTGTATAAATCTCCAAGGAAACCAAACCAATTGATGTCTCTTTTTAGGTACTTAGTTACAACAGTTGAAAGACTCTTTTCATAATCTCATTTCACTAATTATTCTCTTTTATCTATTTTCAA
>JABUQX010083430.1:22500-35092 GCA_015478945.1 Trachelipus rathkii | reverse complement strand
GTTTTTGATATCATCATATAATGTTTCATCATGGCCTGTACTATTATCGGAACTATGATCATACACCAACTTTAACAGTTTTTCAAAATTGATAGTATCTTTGTATCTTTATTGATTGTAAGGCCTTTGGCTTTTACAATATATTTTATATTTCCATCAGCAGTTCTTATTCTAACAGCATAGGACTTTGGCCCAGTACACACAAAGGAATCACCGTAGGCCCCGGGACCATAATCAGCTATTTCATCTGTTAGTTCACCTAAAAAGTTTCCTGTTTCAGGAACTTTATCGTTTTCTCCAGCGACAAAAATACAAGAGTGTATCGCAGTACAATGCCCTTTGTTTGACTTTGTTAAGTAACTCATATAATTTTATACGCGCATATGCAGTTGTAAACGATGCGATAGGAATATTTGTAGCAGTTGATGAGCGTTCGGCTAGCGCATTTTTTACAACTGTCACAACATATTTACTTCCTTATTGGGATAACGCTAGGGACTTCAATATCGCTTTGGTTTATAGCTTCCCATTACTTGTTTAATCACTTGAGTACAACTTTACATCTTTCTTCTTGTAGGTGTATTGTGCAAATTTCCCCCAAGGAGAATTGAGACACAATTTTGCAATGAATCGCATCAGGATCTTTTCTTGATATTGTTAATATCAAGTTCGACACCTTCCTTTTCTTTGAAAAAGACGGATAAACCTTTTTAAGTTTTTTCTCGAAAATCAGGATCATCCTCGTGAATATTATTAGGCAAACCTGATGCCTCTGTCTTTATTTTTAGGAAGTGGTTCACATATCCTTCAAATAAAAACTCCTTCTCTTTAAACGACCAAACTTCAAATATTTTAAGTATTTCGTAACCCATCTCTATTGCCACTTGAATTTCAGGTGTTGTGTATACACCTTCAATAGCTCGTTCATTCTCATCATGATTGCATTTCGTGTGTCATCTTTAACACATTTTACACAGAGTGGAAATATTAGTTTATTTTTGGTTCGTTCAGCGAGGACAGGTATGTATAAGTCTTGAGGAAGAAGAATCTTAATGTAAGCTGACCCCCAAAATATTTGTCAATTGAGTCATTCTTGAATGATTCAATGTCTGGTACTTTATCGCCTATTAGTTTTTCTGGGGGCCGAAATTTCATTCGCTTCTGAACATAAGGATAGAGTGATGTATAGTCTAAAAACATGATCTTCTGTCCTTAGTTTGGCGGATAGTAATGTACGAGGGTCTAGCTCGCCTCAAGCACATGAATTATCCCATTATGAGTCCCTGTTGTTAACAACACTCATTTACTAAGACGTTGATATATTCACTGATGCTTATATTTTCATCGGCTTGATTAGGATCTTGAATGATCTTGGTCTTTTGTACCTTCCATTCACATTCCCACACACGTATGACATTAAATCCGGCTTCTTTATACCTATCTTCTTGTTTCATGGTGAGATTGTAACGGTCAACAGCCGATACGCTACGATACAGCCTTTTTCCTTTATTACACAACCGTGGTATAAAAATGCTGTTTTCATACCGTTCATATAACCGAACCCGTCAGGGTAAAGCCACTTGTTCTTAATTTTGAACCCTTTCTCTCCACCGTTTCGTGCGTGCCTTATGTTTATATTGTTCAATTTTTCCTGATACATAAGCCAGCGAATTGCTTCATAGGTGAAAGGTTTAGGGTTCTCTCGACCTAGAATAGTAATTTTTTCTTCAGGCATAAACACATTTTTATAAAGTGTAAAACATAAAGATGCAATTGTTGTGTTATTATCTAGACAATCTATATCAAATTCTTTAATGAAGCTGCCCCTAAACTTCTCAAAACATTTTTTTAGTATATTAACATCTTGTACACAATACTTTTCACATTCTTCAAAAATATTGTATTCTTACCCTATAAACTTTATTATAGTACTCTTCAAATGCTTGCTTTTCATCTGTTGACATTTTTTCTACTTCGAAGAATTTCTTATCTGGAATAAGCCCTTTATAATTCAAGGTGCTTTCATTTAAAAATGTATAGGGAAAGAAACCCTTGGAATTGTCTTTTTCACAGACACCCATGCACTTAGGCAAGCTTTTCAATGCACATGGTGTGAAAAGCAATGTATCCCTGAAGACTATATTTCCATTCGTACCCATTGAAATGATTTTATTGCCTCTTTTTATAGGACTGTTGCTGATAGATTTTGAGCTTGGGTGGGTCAATAATGAAGCGTATACGAACTGGTGATCAAATTTACCACCATTATGTGCTGTCACAATTACTTTTGATTTAGGTCTTTTACTTGAAAAGTCCATTAGAAAATCAATGAAATTTCCTACAGGCCCTTTTTTTCAACCTCCAATTTAAATGTTCTTGTTCTTGGGCCGCAATGTGAACATACTTGCTCCCCTTCTTTATCGGTGCATACATCACATATCATCTGGCTTACTAGTAAATAAGGACTCAATTCTATTATTCTTCTTCCTTTATCATCATAACCTTTATCTTCTTGGTATGTCTCGATATCGTAGTAACATGTATAAACCTCTGGAACAGTATCTTACGTATCTTCCTTCTTTTATTTTTTTTTTCACTTATTATGACATATATGGTATTCATCTTCTTTAGGCTCGTATTTTTCTTTACATATAGTACAATAAGCTTTTGTGCAGTCGTGTTTGAAACTACCATAGCGATCAGCCTTTATTTGTTCAAGGCAGAGTTTACAAATCTTAATTTTCTTACACGTGTTATTATCTTGGTGTTTTTTATAGCAATCGGAATTATAAAATTCACGACTACATTCATTACACTCATGGAATATACCATCGTGGCTGAATGAGCCTCTACACTTATCATCTAAACACTGTCTACATCCGTAATGTTCACAAACTAATTTATGTGCGATATTATTACTGTTGAAAGTGTAACAATATGTGCAAAAGATGCCATTCATATATGCATTCTTTTTCTTGGTATTCTCAAAACATAACTTTAACTTATCTTCTGTTACAGCATAGTAATGATTAACTCCATCATGACCGATAATGTATAAGGGATCGTCTCTGTTCTCATTAGAGGGATTATAAAGTATCTTTACTCCGTTACCTTCAGGACCAAATACGACTATACGACATTTTTCGATATTTTCGATTTTTTCAAAGTCAGTTACTATGAAAGAATCTGTATATTCCATACCACATTCTTTAGCTAATGTTTTTGCAGCTTTCTCGATTGTATATGAATGAATACCTTTCGATTCTACACATTCACGAGCTATTTTCCTAAAGAGGACAACAGCTTTGAAAGCACAACCTACAGCGCCTTCCTCTAGATGAACTTTACTAATGTAACGATGTTTGAAACTAAGATTTTGTAGCTCGAATGTATCGGTTTTACATTCATTACCTTTTCCTTTTGCTATCATGAACACCGTAGCTGCTACTTTGAATTTGGTAAAGGTTGCCTTGTCACCTGATTGGAACGAACCTTCCAAGCGTCTCATCATCTCTTTCACTGCAATATTGTCTAATATATCTCTATAACTGATGTTGACATAATATTTCCGGTCAGGTGACTGGTCATCGCCAAAAGTGAAATTGATTCCAACCCTCATACGTGTACTATCATATTCTAAGTCTTTTAATACAGCATCAACAACTTCACTAACTACCATTTCGAATGACGCTTCAAGATCTCTTGGTCCATGGTAAGAAGTTTTCATTCAATAAACCTTTTACTCATATGTATGACGTCCATCGACTTTTTTAGTTTCTCTACAGAGATGTGCGTTATGTCTGTTATAGTGGTCTTCCTCTTCTTATTAGCAGCATTCATCCTTGAAGGACTAGCCTGGAATTTAAAGTCATTATTATTTATGATACAGGAAACAATTAAGGTCAAGTTTGCTTGCAATTAGGCCACTATGTCAGTAATATATTAGTTTAACATAGTATTTCTCATTCCTTATATTAAATATATCAACACAGTAACAACAGCAACATACCATTTTTAATCGATGCGTCGATAACGATACGAAGGAGGCTTTTTACCCAAGTGTATGGATGTATATTCAGCACGTTTCTGGAAAAGAATCACTTTTTAGACATATGTATAAATTATTTACCCTCTATTGTTAATTAATAATGTATTTAATTACTTTACGTTATTAATTATTGATCAGATGTGCTAATGTCTCATTTTTAAATGAGGATATATATATATATATATATATATATATATATATATATATATATATATATATATATATATATATATATATATATATATATATATATATATATATATATATATATATTATATATATATATATATTAAGGAAAAACACTTACTTCGCTTGAATAAGTATTGATTTCGAAAATCCTCATGTGTAGATATAAAAAAAACTTGGATAATGATACTACAGAATCTAAGAATGTGTCTTAAAGTGTTGATCGTAAGAGCTCTTGATTATGAATGCCCCATCGAGTAGCTCGTCGATTTATATATAACTCAGCACCCAAATCTATACAGTGTTGTCAAATCGCATCTGTAAGATGCGCCATTGCCAAACCTACCAGTTTGTTTAATAAATATAATAAGTTTTACATCACTTTATGCAAGTGGCTATAGCATAAAATCATTTTCATGTTTCATGTTGATATTTTCTGAAAGGGCGCGGGAGTCTAAAACGGAAATAAGCCTAAAATATTTCATGTTACCTTCTGAAAGTGTTCGACGTAAAAGTTGACGTGTGTGTGTGTGTGTGTGTGTTTGTGTTGTGTGTTGTGTGTGTGTGTGTTGTGTGTGTGTGTGTATGGTATGTTAGGTTTGTCGTTATATATATATATATATATATATATATATATATATATATATATATATATTATATATAATATATATATAGTATATATATATATCATATATATATATATATATATAATATATAGTTGATTTAATAATATAATATAATAATTAATAATAATAATAATATAATAAAACTTACTGTTTAAGATAAAAACAGATGTTAAGTAAGGACAAAAATAATAAATCTCATTACCCTTCTCATGTGTAAAAAGATATTAAGATTAATGAGTCATTCTTCGAATTTCATTGGGACCGCTGATGGCTTTAGCAAATACAGTTCTCTGAATTGGTACCCTTTGAGCGTACTAAAATTGCGTAATGTTTAGGTGTCGGGTGTTAGAGAGCAATTTACCTACCAATGTTTAGTTGTGAACCTTGGACGCAAAGTGATCGCACGCGTTATTGGTATTGTGAGATCTATGTCTGAAAAATAATAATAATTAATAATATAATAAAATAATAATTATATAATAATAATAATAATAATAATAATAATATTTTGTGCGGTTGTGTATGGTAAAGATTGAGATTGCTATGTTGACTTCTGCTGGTAAGTTGAAACTTCTAATTTTAGTTACCTTGTTAATGAATGCTGTATGTCAGTTAGGTTAGGATGAGATATATTTTTGTTTAGTTTCAATATTACAATGTTAATGTAAAATTAAACATTAATATTTAGAGATATGTTTGAAAAAGTGTTGTATATTTTCATTTAAACTTGAACGTTAAATATATTTAACAACAACAACACAACAACAAAACAACAAAAACAACATCAACAACTGCAACAAAAAATTTATCAACACCAACATTTCAACAACAACAGCTGCAGCAAAGAATTTATTTTGTTATGTTATACAAAATATGACATGAATCAATAGATCAATAGATCATAGATGGGTAGGAGGATATGGAGGATAGTTTGATTAACTGATTTACTGATTTACTGCTTTAGGGTATGTAAAAATGCAAATTTTTTAAGTTATAAACATAAAAAGAATAAATTTTTTAGTAAAAACAAAATATTTAAAGAAAACAAAACAAAAAAAAATAAAAGTTTTTGTGTTATGTTATACAAAATATGACTTGAATCAATAGATCAATAGATCAATAGATCATGGAAGGGTAGGAGGGTGGCTGGAGGGCAGTTTGATTAACTGATTTACTGATTTACTGCTTTAAGGGTATGTAAAATGCAAATTTTTTAAGTTATAAACATAAAAAGCATAAAATGTTTTAGTAAAAACAAAATGTTTTAAAGAAAAGAAAACAAAAATAAATAAAGTTTTATGTGTTAGTTATACCAAAATCATGACTGAATCAAAGATCAATAGAATCAATAGATCATAGATCACGGATGGGTAGGAGGGGTATGGATGGACAGTTTGGATTTATCTTATAACTGTTTATCTTGCTTTACTGTTTACTGATTTACTGGCTTTAGTCGGTATGTATAAAACGTAAAATTATGGAAGTTTAAACATAAAAGTATAAAAAAAGTTTTTGTGTTATGTTATTACAAATATGACTTGAATCATAGATCAATAGATCAATAGATTCAATAGATCATAGATCAGATGGACAGAAGGAAAAAAAGTCGGTGGTTGGACTGCTTGATACTGATTTACTGCTTTAAGGAAATATGTAAAAAAAATGCAAATTTTTTAATTTTTAGTCTTGAGAAGCACAAAATGTTTTAGTAAAACAAAAAGTTTTAATTAAAGAAAAGAAAAACAAAAATAAATCAAAAATTTAGAAAAATAAAGTTCGAAACCTGAATTAAGAAAAAATTTGTAAAAATTAAACTATGTCAATTGAACCCCAAAAGTGTAAATGTGATAAAAAACTTAGTAACAAAAGTTATAAAAATAAATTGAATAAAAATTAAAAATTAAAAAAATTAAAGAAAAGTTAGAAAATAAATTAAAAAAGAAAAAAAAAAAGTTAGAAAAAAAAATTTAAATAAAAAAAAAAAATAAAAATTAAAAAAAATAAACAAAGATAAATGTAAAAAAAACTTATAAAAAAAGAGTTAGAAATATTTCTTGAAAATTAAAATAAGAAAAAATCAAACACAAAGTATTAAGGGGAAAATAATTTTTGTTAAAAATCGATAGTAGAAAAATAAATTTAAATGCAAAAAAAAAAATTAAATAAAAGAAATTAAACACAAAGTTTAAATGTTAAATAAAACACTTAAAAAAAATAAAGTCAGAAAAATTAAATTGAATAAAAAACAAACAAAAAACAATTATTATTAGTTAACGTTTATAAAAGAAAATGAGATTTGAAAGTATAAATGTCAGTCTTCAACATTTAGAAAACAGGTTATCTTTGCAAGATGCGATGCAATTGACGACATGTACATGTTAGAACAGAAACAGTTATGTGAACAGTAATGATATTGTATTTTTAAACGAATGTTTACTAACTCGGCACCGCACCGGCTCCAGCACAGGTGCCGATACCAATTCTGTCTCCTTCTCCTACTAATCTCTTCATGACTCCTTCCTTCATCTTCCTCCTTCCTCTTCTCTATTCTTTCTTCCTTTTTCCTCCATCTTCCTTTCTTCCTCTGTTTTGCCATTCCATGCATTTTTTTTCAGTCGGGACCCCCTCCCGTTGGGTCCCAGACACCCTTACGGACTTTTATAACGTCATTTTCGAGATCTACCAGGTTCAATAACAGTAATATTTTGAAGTAAATATGGGACTAAACGAATATTTTATTAACTCGGCACCGCACCAGCTCCAGCACCGGTGCCTGGATGCCAACTCGGACTCTCTTGGACTCAGACTCCTCTACCAACTCTTTCCTTCTCTGACTCCTCCTTCCTCATCCTTTCTCCTTTTTCCGCCATCTTCCTTTCTTCTTCTGTTGTTTTGCATTCCATGCATTTTTCTTCTTTTTTTCAAGAAGGACCCCCCTCGGGGGTCTCCGGAACCGAAAACGAACCGACTCGGAATCCTTCTCAAACTCCGCTTCCTTCTCTACCCATTCTCTCTATAAATTTCTACGATCAATTAATTTTTAGGGGGGTGGGGTCCCCTTCGGAGACGATAATCCTGCTGCGGTGCGGGGCCATATACGGTTATAATATATATATTATATATATTAATTATATATATAATATATATATTTATATATATATATATTATTTTATAATATATATAAATATTATATATATAATTAATATATATTATTATTTTTTTATTTATTTATTTATTCATATTATTTATTATATTTTACTTTTATTTTATTTATTATTATTTATTATTATATTTATTAATTAATTAATTAATTAATTATTTAAAATTTATTATTATATTTATTATTATTTTTTTTTTTTATTGTTTCGAAAAAAAAACCTGCGGTTTTTTTCGTCGGGCGAAGGGGAAGAAAATTCCCACGGGAATTAACTCCCGCGCGGGGATTAACTCCCGCGTTATCGATCGTTTCAGCGTTAGGCTTATCTGCCATCCAAAACCCTACCCAACTACAGCGATTAATCGACTGAATTTTAAATAATTTTCTTTCGATTATATTTTTTAGTGTTAAAAGCCAACCAGATCACGTAGAAAGACGATTTAAACATCGATATTAGGTGGTAATCGATCAGATAAATCGTATTGGAACCATCAAAATGATACTTACCGATCATTCTAAAACCTATCTAGGAACAAAAAAAGCCCCTTTTGGGGGGCTCCGCCCCTCTTTTGGGTTGCTAAACCTCTGAAAACGGTCTTCCAGACCTTAAATTCGGTCTCACCGACCTTAAAAACCCTAGGTTTGACTACCTAAAGGAATACCATAGGGTAAACCACAAAGATGGTAGGAGTCGGGGTCTCTCGGCAGTTTGGCGGTTAGTTGTCCACTCCTTACTACTCGTGGGCTATACTGAAATCGCTTTTACACCTTTCACACCTTACGTCACTTTCTGAGGTCGTTTTGCGAATAAAAGGATATATAGATTTCAGGCTTTTCATAAAAACGCATTCCTCTTTTTGCAGTAGACATGGTTATTACACACTACACTACACGCACTACACCTTAATCCTTGTTGGCTTGAACATCTTCGATAGTTGACTAATTGATACCACTTCATCATTGGACATTGGTGAGTGAAATTCACACAAACATAGGGAGGTTTTAAAATGAAATTTATCAATCATAATTCGTACATTTATAATAAAAGTTCTTTAATCGTCCCATATAATATGGCTATATTCAGTATATTGTCAAAGTCATATTGGTTCGGAACGAAATAATTCGTAACATAGCCGAAAGTATTTGGAACATTTCTAAATATATTATAATATATATATATATTCTCACAAAATGTTCGAAATGAGAAATTTATATTAGCGAAAATATTTTGAATTCTTCTAAATTAGGAGGCCAAGGGAATCAATCAGTCATAAAGTCTCAGTTATTTCCCTGTTTTCATATATATATATATATATATATATATATATATATATTATATATATATATATATATTATATATATTATATATAATATATAATATATATATATATATATATATATATATATATATATATATATATATATATATTCATTATTGTTATGTTATTTTTTAATTTCTAATTTTATATTAATTATTAAAATTATTTGAAAGGGAAAAATAGCGGGATCTCTGGAAAAAGCGGGACTTCTCAGAAAAAAGCGGGACATCTTTTTCTATTTTAAAGAAGCGGGACAGAGTCGAAAAAAGCGGGACTGTCCCACCTAAAAGCGGGACTATGGTCACTTTACGATTAACCCCTCTAGAATGTCCCAGTCAGCTCATAATAAGTAAGAATAATACTTAAGAAGCCAGCATGGTCCTTTTTAGACTGTCCCAGTCAACAATAAAAATTAATCATAAAGAAGCCACATGGCCCCCTAGGAATGTCCCAGTCCCAAAAAAAAAAACCTCTATTAATAAATAATGAAATAAGAATAATTACTTAAGAAGCCGCATGGGCCTATCTACACTGTCCCAGGCAACGAATAATAATTAAAAATAATAATTAAGAAGCCGCATTGACAACTCTAGAATGTCACAGTCAACCCATAATAAAAAGAATGTTAAGCACTATATCAGCCATTACTAAGAAGCGCGCCATGATTCCTATTTAGACTGTCACAGCTAACACAATAAAACATTAATAATTAGAAGCCGCATTTGGCGCCCTTCATCTAGCACATCGTCCCTACGTGATCAATCCGCTATCTCCATAAGTTAATAGAATCAAGAATACATACCGTTAATCAAGCCCGCATGGCACCATAAATCATTCAGACAACCCAGTCTAACCAATAACTAATCCTTTACATCTAATTAAAAAAATAATCAATCAAGAAGCCGCATTCGACCCCTTCCTAGAATGTCCCAATTCAACCTTCCTATAATTAAAAAGAATAACTCTTTTAGAAGCCCGCATGGTCCCTCTTTTAGACAGTTCCCAGTCAACCAAAAAAATTTTAATAATTAAGAAGCCGCATTGAGCCCTCTAGAATGCCCCAGTCAAGCCTCATAAATAGATAATAAATAAGAATAATACTTAAAAAGCCGCATGGGCCTATCTAGACAACTTCACTCCTATTCTTATCCTCAAAGCCAAAAATCTCCCTCCTCGTTGCTTTACGTTGAGCCCTCTCCAGCATATCTATGTCTTTTCTAATAAGAGTGCTAAAATTGTAGACAATATTCAAATACTGGCTTAACATATCTATTATACTACATTATACAAAAACAATATATATATATATAATATATATATATATTATAATATATATATATATATATATTATATATATATACCATAATATATTATATAATATATATATATATATATATATTAATATATATATATATAATATAATTATTCAGCATCTGGCATTAATTTTCAATTTTTAACCCTAGGCCCAAGCTCTGGTTTCAAAATCTTACAATGGAAACACTGAAACAGCAACACTAAAGAATGTTACAGACTTACGGGTTACAATGCCAATAGTTTGTTGAAAACTGAAAAAAAATATATTAAAAACTTCATAATATATATAGTTTTAATTTAATTTTTTTATTTCTATTGAAGTTAAATCACTTAAATATACAAGAAAAAAATAAAAAGAAATAAAAAAAAAAAATCATGATTTTTTATAAAAAAAAAATCAAGTAAAAAAATCAGTTGATTTTTTCATTTGATTTTTTTCGTGCCATCCCTGTAATTAAATAAAAAAAAAATTAAATAATCTTGCAAAACAATTTTTTTTTACTTAAGATACAATAAAAAAAATTAATATAACAAAGCTAAAAAATTATATATATATATATATATATATATATATATAATATATAATATATATTATATACTTATATATATATATATATATTATATTAAATATATATATATAATATATATATTATAATATATTATAAATATATTATATATTATATATATATATATACTACTCGTCAAAATTAAGGCACCACTGACTCATATAACATTAACATTTATTATGCAAATAACATAGCATCGAGAACACATTATACAATAGTAAAATTGTCGAAGGGCCATATGAATCCCTTGGGGGCTCAACGAACCCCATGCAGCACCAGTAACCCTCATACTGTGGCCCGAGCGTTTCCTCCACGTGGGACGTTATCATTGGGAAGGGTTCGTGTGTGAATTTGATGTTACTCATTAACGTCTGTCACATCTTGGCACAGGATGACGGACTTGGCAACGTCGATGGATGCTCTCAGTTGACGGCTTGGCGAATGTCTTCCACGGAAACCTGATTCCTTACGCAGCGCTTGGAGGGTTCCTGGAGGTGGTTACAGCTGTCGCAACCACCGTTTCAACATGTCCCACACATGTTCAATTGGGTTTATGTTAGGACTGTATGCTGACCAATCCACTGGTCCTTGATTTGAACCCGTACGTCAGGTATTCGGTGACACTGCTGTCTTGTGTTGTATGCATTTGGACAATCCGGTCACCTGATGATGGAAACATCATGGCACGACATATGGGTCAAAGATATCTGCGATGTACAGTACGGTGGTTAGGGAACCGCCATCTAGTACGTGCAACTCTGCTACGACGCGTTAAAGATATGCCTCCTAGACATGAAAGATCCACCTCAATACAATACCCCAATATACATTGCACGGTATGCTTCTCATTAGGTCCGTCCGGTCAGGATCTCGATCGCCGATCGGGAGATATAGAGACGTCTACTCTCCGCAAACAGGCACATTCGCCCAATCGCGACGGTCCAATGTAGATGTTCCAGGGCAAATGCTAGTCGTGCCCGTCGATGCTTCCTGGTGTGTCGTGGTCCACTAGGGCCTACTCCCGAGGCCGCAGATTATGCCCGCTAATCTCTAACGATAAATATTATCACTACATGCCGATCCTAAATGAGACCCTGTAAGCACCCTACGCTATTAAAACGGTTATTCAACACCAGGTTCGTGGCCCGTGGCCTGGCCCCGCCTCTTTGCGTGCTCCTGGGTGTCGTGGTACCGCTGTACAACCCGTGCAATGGTTGTGTGCGCTACAACAAACCGTCGTCTGAGTTCACGTTATCCGTAGCCCTTGGCACGGAGGGTGGTAATCTGTACGCATTCATCAAGTGTTAGTAGACGCGCAATCCTTTCCAATTCACAATTTAATGAACCACGTACTCAACATGCCCCCGATCATAACC
>JABUQX010083430.1:7500-17500 GCA_015478945.1 Trachelipus rathkii | reverse complement strand
TATTCTTGCCTCTTTCCCTGCTCTTTCAGTACCTCCATTTTAATCACGCTCCTTTTCTCCCCCGCCTGCAACCTCTTCGCCTTCATTCTTAAATCCGCCACCAACAATCTGTGATCAGAGTCCATAGACACTCCCGGCAATACCTTTACATTTTGCACTATTCTCCTATCTGATGAAATGATATAATCTATGACCGATTTCTGGTCAAATTTGTCTGTTGTACTATTCCATCTGTACCTTGTAAACCTGTGTGAATCTCTTTGCTTGAAAAAACTATTCATGATTTTCATATCTTTTCTCATGCAGCAATCTATCAAGGCCTCTCCCTCCACGTTCCTGACCTCCTCTCCATACGGCCCCAATATCCTCTCCACTTCACTTCTTCTCCTCCCCACTCTTGCATTAAAGTCTCCCATCAGCACAAATATCTCATTTTCTCTTCTTCCCACCTCCACCCTCTCTTCCATCATTTCCATAAACTCTCTTTTTTCCTCCATTGTGTGCCCCTGCTGTGGTGCATACACCTGAAACAAGTATAATTTTTTCCTTTTCATCTTGAAAGTGCATGACATAAGCCTCTCATGTATACACTCCACACCCTGCAAAAATGGTGACATCTTCGGTCCCACTATCATACCAACTCCATGCTTCCTGACTCCCTCCTCCACACCTTTATACATCAACACAAATCCTCCCCCCAAATCTCTGCCCTTCTCCTCTCCCCTCACCCTCATTTCCGCCAGTCCCATTACGTCTATCCTCCTCTCCTCCATCACATCCAAGATCTCCTCCTCCTTTCCACTGTATGTAGCTACATTTAGTGTAGCACATCTAAATTTGTTCGAAGAATTGTCCTTATTCGTTTTCCAAAATCGTTTAAAGGGTCTGTTTCCAAAAGGTCTGTGTGTATCCGAGGCTGGTCCTAGAGAATTGCAAGCAGGTTCTTTCAGGCAGCGGCTTGCTAGGCCTGTCCTGCCCTAGCCATTGCTCCGTTGGCGTTATCTAGAGAGAACGAGAAAGAAGAGGGGGTGGGAGTTGGATTCTATATATATATATATATATATATATATATATATATATATATATATATATATATATATATATATATATATATATATATATATATATATATATATAATTATTTATTATTATTATTATTATTATTATTATTATTATTATTATTATTATTATTATTATTATTATTATTATTATTATATTATTATTATTATTATTATTATTATTATTATTATTTTTATTATTATTATTATTATTATTATTATTATTATTATTATTATTATTATTATTATTATTATTATTATTATTATTTTTATCCTAATTATTAAGTTTATTGGTTACTTGTGATTAGCGGATTAAACCTTTTTAGTGCTTTTGTGTTTAAAGTGGAATTAAACAGATATAATAAAAATTTAAAGGGAAAGAATTGCAAATCGCAAAGTCCTCAAGGTAACCCTTGAAATTATTTGAGTGTGATGATGACTGTACTTCCCTGATGAAAAAAAGCAGATTACTTGTAGCACCTATGGACCCATCTTATCAAGTACTTTGGGTCTGTCAAGAGCAAAGAAGATATAATGAGGTAAGAGATGTACAAGGAAAGATTGAATGCCTCATAAAAAACTTCAGCTCTGGACATTTAAATTCAAACACAGCGTGAAATCGCACTACTTTAAGTAACTTACAACTGATACTTTTACTAATTTATTTCTTTAATTTTAAAATTCAACCATTAAATATTTCACATATTTTATTTCACATGAATAACATTTTTGTAACTATTTTTAGAAAGATCCCCTCAAGGCTCTAGTCTTCCCAATAATAAAAGTTCGAAGGTCACAAGAACAGGGAAGGAACCTCAACAGATAGTGAGAAAAACCAGCAAAACGCATCAGACCACCATTCTCAAGTCTTTTTGTCGAAAATTTTTCAAACAGAAGATTTCCTTGAGTTGTTTTACAAGTAAGTGTTTTATTTTAAGTACAGGTTAACTTTAAGTGGTGTCACAACTAACAGGTTAAAAATTTAATACAGTCCATACAAAAATTTTCGAATTTGAAATACCAAGTTTCATTTGTCATTAATATCATTTCTCATCAAATATTTTTGCTTTTAGATTTCTGCTACATGACATTTCGCCTATTCACATTGTGGAGTCTGAGCTCTTTGTCAGGTTCCTGTCCTTCCTGAACTCTTGATTTAATTCCCTCCCCCTCCAAAAGAAAAGCGATGAGGGATCTTGATGTCATGCATAATAAGGAAGGCTGATTTAACCAACATTATCAGTAAGGTTAGCTTGTGGTCACAACCGCAGACAGCTGGACTGGGAACAACAAACAGGAGTTTTCTGGGGATGACGGTTCACTGGATTAGTGTGAATACTATGAAGAGAGAGAGAGAGAGAAGTCTGTCCTTGCCTGTAGAGAGTTATCTGTGTCTCAGAACAGCACAGTCCTAGCCAACACTATTACCGATATTCATAAACTTTGGCATTGAGCATAAGTCAGTTAAAATCAAATAACGTAATGCTGAAAAAAAATTATAACATCAAATTAATAAGGAAACAACTAAATTAAAAAATTATCTTCAGGTTGTCTGCATTACAGCAGATATCGGTGCAAATTTCTGTGCAGTCTTTCGGGTGGATGCTCATAAAGAAACGGGTGACGAAGAGGAATAAGAACAGATACCGATTGCAGAGATAGTGGTTACGCCTGAAGAGGTGGAGCAAATTAGTGACACAGAGGTTCTGCAGACAAAACCTCTCCAGCTAGAAAATCTGCTTGAAAAACATAATGCCCTTACCCTACCTAAACATCCCCGTTGCATATCCCACATATTAAACATCTTGGCTACTAGGGATGTTTCAAATGTTCCTCGCTGGTCTTCTGGTTACAAGGATTCATTTAAGAAGACACTTGCCAAAGCACAGGCATTGTGGAAAGCCCAAAACAGGAAAACTACAACCGCTGCGAGAATCAAGAAGGAGTTGGGAACAAAGCTTAAATCACCAAGTGTTACTCGCTGGAACTCCCTATACGATTCTACGAAATACCTGCTTAAGGACCATGATGGTCGCATGACACAAATCAACAACATTTGTAGGGAGGAAAAGCCTTGTCTTCCAGTATTTAATAAAGTGATAAGGAGGTAATTACTGAGTACATCGAAATAATGACGCCTATTACTGTTAGGCTTGATATGTTGTAGGATGAGAAGAATCCGTACGCAGGAGTCCTTTTACCTAATCTCTTCCTCCTCAAGGACAAGATTGGGGAAATGCAACGAGAGGTGGAAAAAAAACTTTAACTATGGCAAAAACTTAGTCAACTACTTTCTAAAGCAACCAAAACCAAACAAAGGGAAAGAAAAGGGCTTTGAACCGAAGTACAACAGTATCTTTGATGATTTTGATTTGCTTATGGCAATAGCCCTGCACCCTCACTTCAAACTCAGAGTGGTACGTAGGTTAAATGAGGGAAAGTATTGAAGGAAATAAAGTGTAATATTGCATCGAATCTTACACCTCCACATCAAGGCACTGAAGGTGATGGGACTGAGTCTGAAAGTGACCATTTATGGTGAGTTATTTTTATAATTTGGAACAAACTTTAAGCACCTCTTGTAATATATATATATATATATATAATATAATATATTATATATATATATATATTATTATTATATTATATATATATATATTATATATATATATATAGTATATATATATATTATATATCATATATATACTTCAAAAGAGATGCTTTAAAGTTTATAATATATATTATATATATATATATTATATATATATATATATATAATATATAATATATATACTTATATTTATATTTAAAAGAGATCTGTAAAGTTTAAATATATATATATTATATATATATATATATTATATTATATATATATATATATATATAATATTATATATATATTATTATATAATATATATATATATATTGTACCGTGCAGTTGTACATGAATATAAAACATTACTTTCATTTATGTATTCTAAGGTAAAGGCCAAGCATTGCCATTGCAATACCTCTTTTATTTTATATATATATTTGATGTACGCTGTAAATGGTCCAGTCAAAATTATTGTAAATACGTTTGTATCATATGAGTGAACAGCAACCAATGAAAACTCACCTTTTAAGACTTATTTTTGAAACCTGAATTCTCATTGGTCGTTGTTGACAAAGCTTTGATAATATAAATATTATTTATTATTGATTAATTATTATTATTATTATTATTATTTTATTATTATTATTTTATTATTTATTATTTTTAAAAAGCAGTGTAAGGATCTACGCATAGATTATATATATGTAACATGTTTTTATATATATATAAATAAATATTTAATTGAATAAAAATTCATAATTTTATAAGGTGTGTAGCGCACAATGTTTAAATTTTATTAGCTTTTATATTTTGATTTTAAAGGAAAATTGTCATTTCTTGAGAACGAAGTTCGATTGTACAAGAAATACCAATTTTCGTTCTTTCTAAATGTTTAGTATATATTTGTCTTACTGAATTAATTGATAAATATATACATCATTTTATTTATTATTTTAAGAATTATGATTGGATGAGCAAGGGTAATCTAAATTACTGAGATTCATATAAATAGTAAAAATGTGAATATTTTTGATCTTTTCGCTTTTATTCGTTGTTAATCGATTTGTATATAGTTGGTAGCTCTTGATGCCTTATCCGATCAATTTATTATTTGTGTAGTATGCATATTTTTTGTATCCATGCAGTGTCTTTTTTTTATATTTAATTACAAAGTAAAGGTAATATGTATTTAAATATAATATGGTGATATAATTTTCAATGTGGAAAATATTGCTGGTTATTTTATTGTAAACCTAATGGTATTTAAAGCTGTGTTTTTAAAGTAATTGTGTTTATTGTGTAAATATTATTTGCATTGTTATTTCAAAGCGTCGTCTGTAAATGCGATTTGCAAGTGCATTGTGTCCGCAGTGTTGCTAGATTTACTGGCAGGTAAGGTTATGTATTATTGAAATTTATTTTTCGAAGTATGGTAAATATTATATTGTGCTAGTAAATATAAAACGTTTTTAACGAGTTAATATATTTTTTTGTTATTTAACATATGGTTAATGTCAAAAACGTCTCAATGTTTTATTTGTAACAGATTTGATTTTTAAATACTAATAGCAACTCTTTTGCATTTAGAACAACAGCTGTTATATGTCAGCTGGTACTGCATTGTCTTGTACACACTGAGAAAAATCGACGTCTTTTGTAAATGTCAAATTCACTTAATTTTCAAGTAAATATTTAATATCTCTTTGCCAAATCAGTCAGTCTATATATTTTTTTATTAATGTATTTTGTTTATTTTAATATATATATATATATATAAATATCTATTTATATATATACTATTTATTGGGGCGAAAATTTATATAATTAATGATAGAGCATTTGTGTATTGATATTTCTTTTAAAGCATAATATTATATTATATATACTATATATATATATATATATATATATTATATATATATATATATACTATAATATATATATAGTATATATATATATATATATATATAAATTTGGTATTTAGTATAAGGTTCTATATTTGCAAGTGCGCAATGTATGTCGGATATCTTCGGGAATGGCGGACAGGATCTTCCATGTTCATCGGATTTATAAAACCTGTTGATATTTTCGAAATATATATATATATATATATATATATATATCGTATATAATATATATATATATATATATATATTATATATATATATATATTATTATTAGGCAAGTGGGACGCTTCCAAATTTCCAGCCGATGCCGATTCCAATTCCAGTATTGTGAAAAGTACCGATCCGATTCCGATTCCGATTCCGATTGCCGATATTATGTATATATTATATATATATATATATATATATATATATATATATATATATATATATAATTATATTATATATATATATAAATATATATAATTAATATATATATATATAATATATAAAATATTATGCCTAAGTTCCATTCAATCAAATAAGTTTAGATATTAAAAACCTGAAAATTAGGTTTATATTAACTCTAAGATTTTATTTTTGCTAAAGAAATAATTAGTTTATTGAGTGTATTTATTTATTTAATCACTGAAAAATAATAACAATATTAAAAATAATACAATAAATGAACAATTTTTTTCTTTTTTTTTTGTTAAAAAAAAATCCTTCTTAATTTACTAAAAGTAAGATCTTGAAGGAAAATTATCATTATTATTTGTTAGTTAAAGCATGACTCTTAAATTGTGGTGCAAAAACATTAACATTTCTCCGTTTTCTGAGTGCGGCATCCGATTTTTTAGAGAATTAAATTGGAATCTCCAATTCTGAAGAGTTTTCACTTTCCACGGAAGGGGAGAGCTTGAATATTTTCTGCAAGACATCCAAATGTGAAAGTTCCTTTTTCGATGACTACCCATGTAGAGGGGACTTTCTTGAATTTTTAATAAGTTTATATTTTTATATTGGCTGATCTCTAGTTTTATAACATCTTTCATTTTTTTTAAATTATGTGTCTTTCTCCTTGGGAATGAGTTTCTTTGCTGTTATTACTATATATTCTTTAAATTCGAAAAACAATCGTAAAACTGAAGATAATAAAACATTATCTTCAGTATCACTTTTTCGCCCATTCTGTTGATATTGAGAAATAATCTGAAATTGGTTTAAAGTAGTGGAAATTTTTTTCCTTTCCTTTATACAACATATATCTTCGCACATCATTTGCTTAAGAATATCTCCACTTTCATATTGTTAAATCATATCCTCAAAGGAATGTAAATTTTAAGCGTGATCAGATAGGTAGCGACGCACAAGATTCATGATCGTAAAGTAAAGCTTGATCTATTTTTTACTGAATTTTTCCATGCTGATACTGTAGACCCAAGCCCCTCAATAGTTTTTTTTTTCTGACTCTTTTCAAAAAAAAATGCAAATCATTTTTCATATTTGGGATTATTGCCGATGCAATTGATTCCTTGTGGCTCAATTTGAAATTTGTTTAAAGTAGTGGAAACTGTTTTCTTCCTTTATACAACATATATCTTCGCACAGTCGATTGCTTAAGAATATCTCACTTTCATAATTGTTATAATCATCCCTCAACGGAATGTAATTTTAAAGCGGGATCACGATAGGGTAGCCACGCACAAGATTCATATCAGTAAAGTAAATGCTGAATCTATTTTTTACTGAATTTTTCCATGCTGATCCTGTAGACCCAAGTCCCTCAAATAGTTTTTTTTTTTTGACTCTTTTAAAAAAAAAATGCAAATCATTTTCATATTGGGATTATTGCCGATGCCATTGATTCCTTGTGGCTCAATCTGAAAATTGGTTTAAAGTAGTGGAAACGGTTTTCCTTTTCTTTATACAACATCTATCTTCGCACATCCATTGCTTAAGAATATCTTCCACTTTTTATATTGTTAAAATCATCCTCAAGGAATGTAATTTTTACAGCGTGGATCAAGAATAGGTAGCAAGACAAGATTCTTATAGTAACCAAGTAAATTGCTGAATCTATTTTTTTACTTGAATTTTTCCATACTGATACTGTAGACCAAGTTCCTCAAATAGTTCTTTTTTTCTATGACTCTTTAAAAAAAAATGCAAATCATTTTCCTATTTTGGGATTATTGCCGATGCCATTGATTCTTGTGGCTCAATGAAAATTGGTTTAAAGTAGTGGAAACTGTTTCCTTTCCTTTATACAACATAATATCTTCGCACATCCATTGCTTAAGAATCTCTTCCACTTTTTTATTTGTTATAATCATCTCAAGGAATGTAATTTTAAAGCGTGGATCAAGATAGGTGGCAAGCACAAGATTCTTATCAGTAAAAGTAAATGCTGAATTATTTTTTACTGAATTTTTCCATACTGATACTGTAGACCCAAGTTCCTCAAATAGTTCTTTTTTCTGACTCCTTTTCAAAAAAAATGCAAATCAATTTCATATTTGGGATTAGCCGATGCCATTGATTCCTTGTGGCTCAATCTGAAAATTGGTTTAAAGTAGTTGGAAACTGTTTTTCCTTCCTTATACAACATATCTTAGCACATCCATTGCTTAAGAATATTTTCCACTTTTTATATTGTTAAAATCTCCTCAAGGAATGTAATTTTAAAGCGTGGATCCAGAGTAGGTCAGCGAACACAAGATCTATCAGTAAAGGTAAATGCTGATCTATTTTACTCGAATTTTTCCCATCTGATACTGTGGACCCAATCCCTCAAAATAGTTCTTTTTTCTGACTCTTTTCAAAAAAAATGCAAATCATTTTCATATTTTGGATTATTGCCGATGCCATTGATTCCTTGTTGCTCATAATATGTACATCAACAAATTTACAAGTATTTTTAGCAAATTTTTTCAAGAATTTTCCATTGTTTCTAAGCATACAGGTTTGAACATCACTGCAATTGAAATGAAGAGCCGTCTTTTTGTTCAAAGTTTTTGAAGCATATGATACTAGGCTATTAACATCTGTTTGTATGTCCTGATAAATCTGTGCTGTGGTAGATTAAATCTAGTTTGATATTCTTCATACTTGGAAATAGCTTTGGGCGAGTGATTAAAAATGACCTACGATTTGTTTGCATATGGATATATTTTTTTTACGTCTCTTTGTTCAATATGGCATCATTGAGAACTAGTGTCAAAGAGTGTAAAAAGCAAGGTAATCTCGAGAATCCTGCTTGTGTAACTCCTGCAGTCATAATAGGTGCGTTATCCCTTACTATAACATGAATTTTATTAGCAGGAATGTTGAATTCTTCCATAACATTTTGAAGACAATCACTTATATTAGATGCTGTGTGAGATACGTGAAAAGGTGAAACTCGAAGGATAGCATTTTGTTACCAATAACCAATAAGCAAATATTTCACTGCTCACTTACGAGTTCACGGGTATATAATTATCAAAACATATTACATAACATGACTAACGAACATTGCCAAATGTCTGCCTGTCTGAAAATCATAACATGATATCTTAGGCTCTACGTAAAGATGCGCCGCTCAATCCAGTTTTCTTTAATTAAATAGAATTCAGGAAGAACTGAAATTAAAAATCAATACGGCAGACTTCGAAATATTGTCTTTGAAATATCATAAAGATCGAATAAAAATTATTTCAGGATTGTGTACGAAGAATCGGTCAAAGAATCGGTATAATTTTGCCGATTCCGATTCCGATTTCCGATTCCTGAAAAAGCCGATTGCCTTCGTTTTGCCGATGCACGATTCCGATTAATCGTCCAGTCACTATATAATATATATATATATAATATATATATATATATATAATAATATATTATCTAGAGTATATATAGTACCTATATATAGGTATATATTCTGGAATTAAATTTGTTTAAATGGAACTGAATCATATAATATATATACTATAATATATTAATCGTAATAGATAGTACTGAGGTTCTATATTTGCAGTGCGCATGTATGCGGATATCTACGGACATCCGACTACATGTTCATGGATTTATAAAACCTAGTTTGTAAGATCAGTACATTTTCATTTAATTTTTTATTAAAGTATTCTTAAATTTATTCCAGTAGTTTCTTGAGTGTTTCACACGTGTTTTAACTTTCTGCTCAATTTATTCAAAATTCAAGTAGTTATATCTAAGTTCTTAAAGCCATGGTTTCATATCAAAGATGATCATTAAACAGGTTATTCATTGATAAGAATAATATTGACTGAATTGGTTTCACATAAGGCAAAGAACTCGGTAACCGTTGTTTCACTTGAAGGGTCTTCAAAAGGATAAAGTTGGTGAGTTTTAAGTATAAAATTCGCATTATAATATTGACAGGCGTAACTCATTTAACAGGGCGGCCTGTTATACTGCTAAAATACGGTTTTTGAGAATCATAA
>JABUQX010083430.1:0-2500 GCA_015478945.1 Trachelipus rathkii | reverse complement strand
CCTCACATTCGAATTTTAAGGTGGGGAGGAGGCCGCATCATTCAGCATTCTCAAACGATCTGGAGCAACAAATTAAAGAACCCACACACATTCCGGATCGTCCTAACCAATTCTTTAACACACTTACTTGACCTATGTTTCACCATTAGTCCTTCTCTCTTAAAATCACCACTTTCGGCTCCCTATCGGTAAAATTGAGCACTAACCTTATATCTCTTAATCTTAATACTACTTTCCTCTTCCAACAGCTCCATCCTGCCCTAAACTTCGTTTTTTTCTGGCAAACTTGATCGGGCCCTGATGGGGGCGGCCCTTTGCTTTGCTTTCTACGCTAAACTATAATTGGAGTGGACTGTTGTCCTCTTGTGAGCTTTCGACCTTCTGCCGCCCGAATAGGTGGGGAAGCTGTTTATCGTTGATGGGATGAGCAGGTTCATTCCTTTTCGACTAACTCTTTCTCCTCCTCATAATCCAATGGTTGATTTTCGTGGCTTGTTTCTCTGGCCCATCAGTGCTAGAGTGGAAAATTCTCGTTCTCACCTAATCACTCTTTGCTAATTTTTCATTCTTGCTAAGAAATCGTTGCCAGGATAACTCCCTTCGACGAGCAAAGAGGGCCTTCATCAAACGAAAGTGCGTAACCTCCTTGGTTCTCCTATAACTGACAAATCTCTCCTGGCCTCTTGCAAAAACATCTCTAACACAATTCTTAAATCTGTCTTTTCCTCCTCCTTATTCGTTCTGATGGTTTTGTTGCCTAATTCTACAACTGAAAAGGCCAAATCTCTTCGGCCTCCCATTTTCCTCTAACTCAATCCCGGACGAATTCTGGGCATTCCTCATCCTCCTCCCTTCTCCTCTGCAGGTGGGTTCTAGTGGTGCTTTTGCCTGGTGCATTATACATTCGAATAACGTGACAATGGGCTTCCTGAAGATCTTACGACGTTAAGGAAGGCCGTGTTATGGCCCGGATGCAATTCCTTCCCGAGTTTTTGAAGGGAGTTGTTCCGTGCTATCCGCCCTCGGTTCAACTATATTCTCTATGTCTCAATGCTAACACTTTCCCTCAGTGTTGGAAGCAGACTCATCGCGAATATATTCCGAAAAAGGAAGCCGGTCGGATCCTTCTAACCTATCGCCCTATAAGCCTCCTTACTTGTATTCTATCTAAGATTTTGAAAATCTTCTTCAACTCTTCCCACTTTCTTAGATCATCTGAGAATCCTCATTCACTTCTCATCCGATTGCCAGTACGGCCCTTCGGCGCCCTCCCCCCCCCCTTGAGGTTTTACTGGCCGGGGGATTTAACTTTCTATCTTACTGATTTTTGGTTTTCCGCCCTTAGGAACTCGGGGAGACTTTGCGTGGGTGGCGCTTGACATATCCAAAGCTTTGAAAACGGTTGGCATACGCGTCACTGCCTCTCAGCTCCCTTTTCAGTTTATTTCCTCTGATCTTTGCATACGTATATGTCTATTTTTCTTTCAAATCACTCATTTGCTGTTGTTGATTGGGGCGATTCTTCTTCCTTTTTTCTGTCAATAGTGGGGTGTTTCTCAGGTTTTGGTCTTATCTCCCTACCTTTATTCCTACCTTTTCATTCCGTGACACTAGGAATGTCAGATATGTGTGTGTGCTAGTGGTGAGTTGCTCTATGATTTACACTTTCATTCTTCAAATTTAAGTACTGATCGTTTTTTTCTTTTAGAATTGCGATCGTCTAATCTTTACGAATAGATTTCGCGCTGATTGATTAGAATTTCGGGTGGGGTTCCGTCTGAACCTTGGTGAAATTTCAATCTTTAAAAACTCAACTTCTACAAATCTCCTTTCTAAGACACCTTTCCCAATTTCCCATTCTTTCGACGGTTCCTCTCGTCTCTCCTGTTGAACAATATAAACATCCCTTGGCCTTAACATAGAACAAAAAATGTTTGGGAAAACCTCACACTCACAACGGTTGCTTAGGGCGGGCTCAAGAAACTGGGAGTTTTCTGTTTTAAGACTGCGAGACTTTTTTTCTCTTCTCAGTTACTCCAGCTTACAGGGCCCTCATCCGCCATGTATGGAGTACTGCTCTCATATCTTGGGGGGCTCTGGTTTTTCACCCGGCCTTTTGGATAGGGTCCGAGTTCAAAAGGCCAAAGGTTATAAACTGTTTCTGGTTCTTTCCAGTTCCCTGACCTCTATCTTTGCGGCGGCGAATGTTGAGTGGCTTTATCGTTCTTTCTAAATAAGTACGCAGCGGCAAGTGCTTGAGGGACCTTATCACTCCGCGTACCTCCAACTTTACGGTCGCCCCTCTATGAACATGGGGTGCTGTGTCCTGCACAATGAGTTTGTGTTGGGATGTAGTACTCAGGGCTAGTTTGCTGCGGTGCTTTCCTCTTTTCCTGCACATTGTTTTGTGGGAATTCTTCTTTCCATCTTCTTTAGGTATTTTCTGCTGAATTATCTCCCCCACTTTAAAAGGCCTACGTCTGTGCTTCATCTGCGTAAT
>JABUQX010083429.1:32500-34347 GCA_015478945.1 Trachelipus rathkii | reverse complement strand
ACCATTAAAATGGGAGGTAATATATATATTATATATATATATATATATATAATATATATATATATATTATATATATATATATATTATATATATATATATATATATATATTATGTATATCATATTATATATGGAATGGATTATCGGATTCATTATGTTTGTTCTATGTAAAATTAAGTTAGTGGGGGCTTGGATGGAGAGGAAGGAATTGGTATGAAAGAAAGAAGGTAAAATTAAGACTGAGAGATAAGTGTTGCAAGATAACAGGATAAGTATGTAGAGCGCTCGCTATGTAAAATGTTGAATTGTGAACAAGTGATTACTGAGCAAATCATGGGGGCAAATGAAGGAAGCAATTGTTAGTAGTGCCAAAAGGAAGTGTGGAGTGCTTTAAAGTAGGAAGTAAGAATGTTACAGCGAATGGATGGAATGAAGAGGTAATGAAAGCGGTTAAAGGTAAAAAAGAAGCGTGGTTGAATGTTACTAAAAGCAAATGATGAAGATTCGAAAAGAAAGATGCTTGGAAGGATATAAGAAGAAAAAGGTAATAGTTCGGTTTGAGGTAATGTTATCATATTTCGATTGTTTTTTCCGATAATCGTAAGTTATCGGATATTGTTGTTACCCATATTTTTAAAAATATGGTTTGTTCGAACACGTAAGATTGACACTGGCTTGGGCAAAATTTCCATTAAATAATTTTTCAAAAATGAAATATTTGTTTATATAGTTACGTATATATTAATTTGAATGTGTTATTTAAAAATAAAAAATTATGAAAAATTGAATAAAATTCACATTTGATATATATATATATTATTATTATATTATAATATATATATATATATAAAAATATATATAAAAAATATATAAAAAAAATATATATATAAAATATATATATATATATATATATATATATATATATATATATATATATATATCACAGCCCAGTAGGGGAGATTATATATATATTATATATTATATATATATATATATATATATATATATAATATATAATTATTATATATATATAATATATATATATATTATTATTTTTATAAAAATAATATATATATATATATATATAATATATCACGGCCCATTAGGGGGCTCGAGCCAACGGGAACAGATGGGGGGACGTTTTCCATACCCCCGTAGGGGAGGGGCGGAGGAAACCCCCCGCGACACCCAAATACCAAAGAGCGGGTTCCGGAGACCCTCCCCGGAGGGGGGGGAATAGTCCTACCCTATCGTTCCCCCGAAGGCCGAGAGACCCGACTCCTGCCACGGGGCGGTCTACCTTGGAGTACCCATTATGTTTATTAAAAAAAAAAAAGATTTTTACACTAATGGTACCCCAAAAGGGTTAGACCGCCCGATTTCAGGAGTCGGGGTCTCTCGGCCTTCCGGGGAATGACAGGGTAGGACTATTTCCCCCCCCTCCGAGGAGGTGTCTCCGGCGGCCCCCCTTTGGTATTTGGGGGTCGCGGGGGTTCCTCCGCCCCTCCCTACGGGGTATGGAAAACGTCCCCCATCTGTTCCCCGCGGCTCGAGCCCCCTAAATTTTTTTTTTTGCCGGGGAATTAAATATATATATATATTATATATATATATATATATACAGAGGTTTTACGAATAGAGGGACAAATTTGGAGGATATTATCTTTTACCATTACAAGCGTTTTGTCTTAAATAAATTTACCTGTAAAGTTCCTCATTTAGTAGGTAAATGAGTTAGGAAAGTGCAAGATGTATGATGTGAATATTGGTGTTTATGTTCCGTAGATGTGGTTATTATTATTATTATTATTATATTTATATTATATATATATATTATTTAGATTATTAT
>JABUQX010083429.1:17500-25000 GCA_015478945.1 Trachelipus rathkii | reverse complement strand
AAAAGTATGATTGATTTTGTGTTGGGTGAAGAAGGAGATGTTGGAGTATGTGTTGGACGTTAAATTAGTGAGGGGGTTGGGGAATGAGATAATCGGATCTTATGTCTGTTCTATGTTTAAAATTGGTTATGTGGGGCTTGGATAGAGAGGACAGGTGATTACAAAAGGAAGTGGGTAAAATAAGAGTGAGAAGTTAAGTGAACAAGGTAATAAGAATAAATATGTAAGAGCAAATAAATCAGTTGATTGTGAACAAGTTGAAACTGAACAAATCTGGGAGCAAATGAAGGAAGCAATTGTTAGCAGTGCAAAAGAAGTATGTGGATGTGCTAAAGTAGGAAGTAAGAATGTTAACAGTGAGTGGTGGAATGAAGAGGTGATGCAAACGGTTAAAAGTAAAAAAGAAGCGTGGTTGAATGTACTAAAAAAACAAATGATGAAGTTTCATAAGAAAGATGCTTGGAATTATATAAGGAGGAAAAAAGAAATACTAAAAGCGGTGCATTACGTAGGAGAGAAAACAAGAGGCTAAATGGAACAGTTTGGTAGGAGGATGAATAGTGATTTAGAAGGGAATAGGAAGCTCTTCTGGAAGGAAGCGCGAAAGGTTAAGAATGAGAATAAGGGGAACCTGCTTAGAATAATGAATAGGGATTGTGCTTTTGTAACTGATGAAATGGATGTGAGGGGAGTGTGGAAAGAACACTTCGAGAATCTGTATAATATTAACAGTAATGAAGAGGTGATAGTGAATGTGTGTGAGGGTTTGATGGTGCAAGAAGGAATAGGTATTTTGGGGATGAGTATTTAGCAAGGAGGAGGTAATGGGTAGAGTGATAAAGTTGAAAGAATGGTAAAATCTGCAGGTATAGATGAAAATCTGGTGAAATGATCAAGAACGGAGGCGAGATGATGATTGATTGGATTTGGGAAGTTGTGTAATAAAGCGTTTATGGGGGGGGTATAGTTCCAAAGGATTGGAGGAGGCAGTAAATAGTACCTTTATATAAGGGTAAGGGAGATAAGGGGAACTGTAGAAATTATAGGGGAATTAGTTTATTGAGTGTTGTAGGGAAGATATATGCTGGTATTTTAGGGTCGAAAGAGTGCGTCGAGTGACTGAAGGAAAGATTGGTGATGAAGAACAAGTTGCGTTTAGGAGTGGTAGAGGAAGTGTGGATCAAATCTTACATTGAAACAAATGATGAGAAAATGAGGGAGAAAGAAGAATAATTGTATTTAGGTTTTATGGATTTGAACAGGCGTATGATAGGGTTAATGGGGAAGCTCTATGGCGGTTGTTAGTGATATATTGTGTTGGTGGTAGGTACACTTCTGAATGGAATCAAAAATATGTGTGACGATAGTGAGGCGTGATGTAAGAATAAATGGTGTCAAAGGTGATTGGTTTAGTATTAATAGCAGAGTGAGACAGGATTGTGTTATGTCTCTTGGATATTTAATTTGTATATGGATGGGTTATGAAAGAATTAGATGTGGGGGTGGCAGGAATTGGTGTTAGAATGATGGAGAATGGAGAATGAAGTGGAGGGTGCCCTACCTATTATATGCGTATGATTTGGGTTTTGTGTGAGCGAATCTGAGAGAGTTTGAGAGCATTGGTAGAGAGATTTGGGCCAGGGTGTGTAAAAGGGGGTTTGAAAGTAAACGTAGATAAGAGTAAGGTTCTGGTTGTGAAGTGAGGACGGTCCTCAGTGTGAAGTTATGTTTGATGGTGAGCAGCTGACAAAGTGTCTGAGTTTAAAATATTTAGGATATATGTTATGAAAAGGGAAGGAATGATGCAGAGTGTAGTAGGAAAGTTGTGAAGGCAGGAAGGTGGCTGGTCCAATTAAAATCGTTGCGGTGAATGTAAAAGGACTAAGTTTTGAGTGCGCTAGGGGTCTTGCATGAGGGTATGTTGTACCTGTGATATTGTATAGTAGTGAGACTATGGTCTGGAATAGAAGTAAATATGGATCTAAAGTTCAATGTGTTCAGATGGGACAATCTTAGGGAGGCGTGCTTAGGTGTGAGAAGAATTTGATAAAATGAGGAATTAACGTATTTTAGAGGTGTGTGGTGTGAAAAAAGGGCGTAAACGAGAGAATAAATGAAAGTATGTTTGAGATGGTTTGTCATTGTGGAAAGGATGAATGATAGTCGGATTGGCTAAACGGATGTATAAGTGGCGAGTGTGTTGGGAACCAACTGGCTGGGAGACCGAAGAAAAAGTGGATTGAGTCAGTAACGAATGTCTGAAGGAGAGAATGTGAGTTTTGGCAGAGGCGACGAATAAAGGTGCATAATAGGAGAGAATGGCGGGGTATTGTGAGGGGGTTATGGTTGTGGCCACCTGGGCCAAGGGATGAGCCCTTACACTGACGATTTACTATAGTGAGGATCCGTGCGGTTCCGTGAAGCTATAGGGTGGATTTTTCTGACTGCGACGAGTTCTTACTACTTAATGGTACAAAGGGGGCGTAAGGCTGGGCTTTCTTTTCGACTTTTGTCATATTCACTCTGCTTTTCTTTTCGATGCATGTACGCACACTTACCCCAGTCGGGGAGATAAAAAGTAGGTGAAGAAGAAGGAATATATATAATATATATATATACTATATATATATATAATATATATATATATATATATATATATAATATATATATATATATATATATATATGATATATATATATATATATATATATATATATATATATATATATATAGGATATATTGTTGGATGAAAAGGGAATGGGTGATGCAGTGTAGTAGGAAAGTTGTGAATGGCAGGAAGGTGGCTGGTGCAATTAAATCCTTTGTGGATGTAAAAGGGACTAAGTCTTGAGTGCGCTAGGGTTTTACAAGAGGGTATGTTGTTACCTGTGTTATGTATAGTAGTGAGACTATGGTCTGGGAATAAGAGGTATAGATCTAAAGTACAATATGTTCAGATGGACAACCTTAAGGGAGTGTTAGGTGTAAGAAGAATTGATAAAATGAGGAATGAACGTATTAGAGAGTTGTGTGGTGTGAAAAAGGGTAAATGAGAGAATAAATGAAAGTACGTTGAGATGATTTGGTCATGTTGATAGATTGGATGATAGTCGGTTGGTTAAGTGGATGTATAGTGGTGAGTGTGCAGGGAATCAACTGGCTGGGAGACCGAAGAAAAGGTGGATTGAGTCGGTAAGGGAATGCCTGGAGGAGAGAAATGAGTTTGGCAGAGACGAGAAGAAAGGTGCATAATATGAGTGAATGGCGGGGTTTTGTGAGGGGGTATGTTTGTGGCCCACCTGGGCCAAGGGATGAACCCTACATTGACGAGATGCCATATTGAGGGTCCGTCGCGGTCCCGTGAGGCTCTAGGGTGGATTTTCTGACTGTGACGAGTTCTCACTACAAGGTATAAGGGGGGCGGTAAGGCTGGGCAAATAAAAATAAATTTTTACTTTTATGAAATATTAACATTGAAATTAATAACTATAGGTAGGCGCACATCAACATCAGTCAGTTCTGTGAATTTTTGGTTAGAAGTTTGTAATTTGAAAAAAAAAAAAAATTTATAGTTTTCAAATTTGTGAAGCCACAAAACTTTAATTCGCACTCATTATTTCAATTTTATTCTTAATTTAGCTATTTAAGTTTATATACAAAATATTTTGAAAAAAATTAATTCCTTTGTGATTTTTCAAACTCCCAACACATGCTACCAATTATGGGCTGACTTTCATCAACGACATTAGCTAATGTATGGGCAGGTAAATGCTTTCATTACCAAATGTTAATTCTCCTTCTTCTTCATCTACCTTTATCTCCCCAAGACTGGGGGTAAGGTGCGTACATGCATCGGAAAAGAAAAGCAGTAGAAGAATATGACAAAGTCGAAAAGAAAGCCCAGCCTTACCGCCCCCTTTGTACCATTAATTAGTAAGAACTAGTCGCAATCAGAAAATCCACCCAAGAGCTTCACGGGACCGCGACGGATCCTTACTATGGTAAATCGTCAATGTAAGGGTTCATTCCTTGGCCCAGGTGGCCACAACCATACTCTCTCACAAAACCCCGCCATTCTCTCCTATTATGAACCTTTATTCTCGCCTCTGCCAAACTCACATTTCTCCCCTTCAGATACTCGTTTACTGATTCAATCCACTTTTTCTTCGGTCTCCCAGCCGGTCGGTTCCCAACACACTCGTCACTATACATCCGCTTAACCAACCGACTATCATTCATCCTTTCCACATGACCAAACCATCTCAACATACTTTCATTTATTTTCTTATTTACCCCTTTTTTCACACCACACAACCCTCTAATACGTTCATTCTCATTTTATCAATTCTTCTTACACCTAGCACGCTCCTAAGATTGTCCATCTGCACACATTTAACTTTAGATCTATACTTCTTATTCCAGACCATAGTCTCACTTACTATACAATTAACACGGTACAACATACTTCTCATTGCAAGACTCTAGCACACTCAAGACTTAGTCCCTTTACATTCACCAACGATTTAATTGCACCAGCCACCTTCCTGCCATTCACAACTTTCCTACTACACTCTGCATCATCCGTTCCCTTCTCATCCAACATATACCCTAAATATTTAAACTCAGACACTTGTTCCAGCTGCTCACCATCTAACATAACTTCACACTGAGGACTGTCCTCACTCACAACCATAACCTTACTCTTATCTACGTTTACTTTCAAACCCCTCCTTTTACACACCCTGCCAAATCTCCCTACCAATCCTCTCAAACTCTCTTCAGATTCGCCACACAAAACCAAATCATCCGCATATAATAAGGTTGGGCACCTTCAGAGATAATTTGCTCCATCATTTTCTACACCACTGACTGCCACCCCCATCTCTAATTCTTTCATAACCCCATCCATATACAAATTGAATAACCAAGGAGACATAACACAACCCTGCCTCACTCCACTAATAATGTTAATTAACTAATAATAATAATAATAATAATAATAATAATAATAATAATATTATAATAATAATAATAATAATAATAATAATAATAATAATAATAATAATATTTCTTTATCCTCCCTACATGTCCTTAGATGTGGGTAGGCTACGCAACATGCAAAATAAAACAAAAAAAAACGAACAGTTAAGTAGAAGAACATGACGCAAGTAGAAACCCCATATCTTCCCCTCAGACACCTAAGTGCGAATAATAATAATAATAATAATAATAATAATAAATAATAATTAATAATAATAATATAAAATAATAATAATAATAATAAAAATAATAATAATAAAATATAATAATAAAATAATAATAATAATAATAATAATAATAATAATAATAATAATAATAAAATAATAATAATAATAATATAAAAACAAAATAATAATAATAATATTAATAAAAAATAATAATAATAATATAATAATTAATAAATAATAATAATAATAATAATAATAAATAATAATAATTAATTTATGAAGCAGCAAATATAGTAAATGTTCATCTGAGAAAAAAAAAAAAAAAAAAAAAAAAAAAAAAAAAAAAAAAAAAAAAAAAAATTCTTATGGCGACTACATTAAATGGAAATAAATTTAACAAATATGTAATACAATTTCACGGCACATTTTCTTATAAAATAGAAATTTAGTTTGCTGGTTGAATGCTACCAAACTGTTACAATGAAATATAAAATTCTCGTATACAACAACCACAAAAAATAAAATAAAAAAAAAACAAAAAAAAACATGAGAAAGTTTAAAACTCGGTGTTACTTACCCATAGAAGCCAAGAGTCTACAGTACCAAATATCAACCTCCCATTTTTAAGGGCTTCTTTTACCACATCGATATTTTCGAAGAGCCATCGTAGTTTAACAGCTGAGAAATATGTTGAAATTGGAAGTCCACAAGATTCTTTAAAATAATCTTTATTTTGCCCAGGTGTTTCTTTTAATATGTTGTTAACTGTGGTGACAGTCCGCGCATCCAACCAAACTAAAATAAAAATAAAAAATTAACTAATATATGAATAAAAATTAATAGACATTAATTAGTCTCTATTGAATACAATATATATATATTAGGGGTGTACCGGAACTGAAATTTTCAGTTCCGGCCGGAACCGGAATTAGCCGGAATCACAAAAAAAATTCCGGCCGGAATTCCGGCCGGAACCGGAATTTTTAATGAACTTTCCTTTAACTATAAAGAAATGTAAAAAAATAATTCTATATAACTTTCAATATAAAATCTTACATTTAGTACAACGTCACTTCATGAACATATGGAAAATCATCATCGAAGGGAATATCTGGAAGTCCAAAAATTTTAATTGTAAAAGAGAGAGTCTTGTATTTTCTAGAACAGAGGAAACCACAAAAGAGCAATTGATCCAAGCCGTGAGATAAGTGAGTTTTGATGAGAGTTTCTCCCAAAATAGATTTGGCCTATCAATGACCTCAAATCACAGAAAATTAATGAATTTTATAAATTCGCAATGAGTAGCCCAGCCATTCACAGTCACTTGAAGATGCAGGGCATTCATAGGAACTTATTTGCCCATCTTCATCAAACAATCTTATTAATAGTACAGAAAGAGCTAACGTAGAGCAGCTGCGGAGAACTTCATACGGAATTATGATCAGCAGTGTTCAAGCGTTCTTCTTACACTGATCAGATTTGTCAGTGAGTACAGATATATAGAGAGAGCTAAATAATTCAAACGAGTCATTTATTTCGTTAACTGCACTCTGGCTTACCAGCGAGTTAAAAAAAATGGAGTGTACTCCATTGCAAGTATTTCCTAGGTTTCTCATCTGGAAATTAAAATCACTATGCGTTTTGAAATTATGATGAATAATTGGGAAATTCCTCCTAACAAAATCCATTTGATCCATCAAGATGGAGCATATAACATGAAACTTGGAACTAATTTAGCAGGATACACAATTTTTTTTTTTTTTTTATTAATAAACTTCAGATGCCTTATTTTCTCAAAGAACAGTGTGATTTAATAAAGAAATGTAGGATTATTTGTACACATTTCAATCACTCCAGTTTTTAATCTGTAATGAAATTAAAAGAATACAAAGAGACTTGGATCCACATCTTGCAAGCCCACTTATGCCAATTCAAGATGTTAATACAAGGTGGAATAGCACATATTTGATTCTAGAAAGAACTGAATGTTTGAAAAGACCTCTGCAAGTTTATATTATACAACAATAAATCATTTAAGCTTTGACTCCTAATAAATGGCAAATACTTGAAAAAATTCTAAGAGTTTTGCAACCATTTCTCATGGTTACGGAAACTATAAGGCAAAATCAATTATATCATCAATTATTCTCCATATTTGAGCTCTCCTGCATATCTCTCAAACTCTGAGGATGACAGCAGAGTTTTTAGTACTGTGGTAGACCCAAGATAAAACTGACTTTATTTTCTAATGAAATAAGAGAATTGAGTAGAAAATGGATGCTTGAAGAAATAT
>JABUQX010083429.1:0-15000 GCA_015478945.1 Trachelipus rathkii | reverse complement strand
TTGATTGATCTTTGGATGAACGTTCACCTGAGTTAGGTCAGTGGTAACACAGCCATCACAGAATGCCTTGAGTAAGTAAGTCCTTCTCTTCCATGTCCTTTCCTTCGCTGCTGCTGGTACTATTGGCGTTCTCGAGTTCGGTATGCCACAATAACTCTTATTCCACCTTCTATATCGTTTATAATAAATATCGATATATATATATAGTATTATATATTTTATATATATATATTATAATATATATATATATATATATATATTATATATATATATATATATATATATAATAATATATTATATATATTATATATATATTATATATATATATATACCATATATCTATAAGAAAGCGTGAAAGGCTAAGAATGTGAATAAGGGGAATCTGCTTAGAATATGAAAATAGGGATGGTGCTTTTTTGTAACTGATGAAATGGATGTGAGGGGAAGTGTGGAAAAGACACTTCGAAATTCTGATGAGGAGAGTCAAGTAATGAAGAGGTGATAGTGAATGTGGTGTGGGTTTGATGGTCAAGAAATAGGTTATTTTGGGGATGAGGTTTATTAGTAAGGAGGAGGTAAGGTAGAGTGAGAAAGTTGAAGAATGGTATATCAGGTATAGATGAAAATTACTGGTGAAAATGATCAAAGAACGGAGGCGGATGGTGTTGATTGGATTTGGATTGTGTAATAAAGTGTTTATGGAGGGTATAGTTTCCAGGGATTGGAGAGAGCAGTAAAGTACCCTTATATAAGGGAAAGGGAGAAAAGGGGAACTGTAGAAATTATAAGGGAATTTTAAGTTTATTGAGTGTTGTAACGGGAAGGTATATGCTGGTATTTTGGTCGAAGAGTGCGTCGAGTGACTGAAGGACTGATTGGTAAAAAAACAAAGGTGCGTTTAGGAGTGGTAGAGATGTTGTGGATCAAACCTTTACATTGAAACAGAATGATTGAGAAATGAGGGAGAAGAAAGAATAATTTGTATTTAGTTTTAATGGATTTGCAACAGGGGGTATGCTAGAGTTAATAGGGAAGTTTATGGCAGGTGTAGTTATATGTGGTGTTGGTGGTAGGCTTTTGAATGGATCAAAAGTATGTATGAAGAATAGTGAAGCGTGTGTAAGAATAATGGTGTCAATGGTGTGATGGGTTTAGGATTAATAGCGGAATGAGACAGGGTTGTGTTATTCTCCTTGTTATTCATTTGTATATGGAATGGGGTTATGAAAAGAATTCGAGTGGGGATGGCAGGAAATGAGTGGAGGGTGCCCTTCCTATTATATGCAGATGATTTGTTCTGGTGTGGCGAATCTGAAAGAGTTTGAGAGGATTGGTAAAGAGATTTGGCAGGGTGTGTACAAAGGAGGGGCCTGAAAGTAAACGTGGATAAGAATAAGGTTATGGTTGTGAGTGAGGACAGTCCTCAAGTGTGAAGTTATGTTAGATGTGAGCAGCTTTGGAAAAAGTGTCTGAGTTTTAAATAATTAGGTATATGGTTGATGAGAAGTGGAATGGACGATGCAGATGTAGTAGGAAAGTTTGTGAATTGGAAGAAGGTGGCTGGTGCAATTAAATCGTTGGTGCATGTAACGGGACTAAGTCTTGAGTGTGGCTAGGGTCTTACATGAGGCGTATGGTTTGAGCCTGTGTATTGTATAGTTAGGCTGAGACTATGGTCGGATACAGAAGTATCAGATCTAAGTTCAATGGTGCTCAGATGGACAATCTTAGGGGTTCTAGGTGTGAGAAGAATGATAAAATGGAGGAATGAACGTAATTAGAGAGTTGTGTGGTGTGAAGAAAGGGGGGTAAATGAGAGAATAAATTGAAAGCATGTTGAGTTCGGTTTGGTCCATATGGAAAGGATGAATGGATAGTCGGTTGGGCTAAGCGGAACTGTATAGTGGCGAAGTGTGTTGGGGAACGACACGGCTTGGGAGACCGAAGAAAAAGTGGATTGAGACAGTAAACGAATGTTGAAGGAGAGAAATGTGAGTTTGGTAAAGGCGAGAAGAAAGGTGTATAAAAGGAGTGAAAATGGCGGGGGATTGTGAGGGGGGTATGGTTGTGGCCCACCTGAGCCCAAGGGATGAATCCTTACAGTTGACCGATTCTAACCATAGTGAGGGTCCGTCGCGGGCCCATGAAGCTCTAGGGTGGGATTTTCTGAACCTTGCGACGATTTCTCACTAATTAATGGTACAGAGGGGGCGGTTAAGGCTGGGCTTTCTTTTCGACTTTTGTCATGTTTTTCTACTACTGTTTTTCTTTTCCAATGCATGTAACGCACCTTACTTACTCCCATTCTTTGGAAAATAGAAGGAATGATGAAGAAGATATATATAGTATATATATAATATACTATATATATATATCTATATAATATATTATGATATATAATATATATATATATATATTATATATATTATATATATATACTAGTATTATATATATATATATAATATATAGTATTATATTATATATATTATATATATATATATATAGTATATGTATATATATATGTATATATATATAATATTCTTAGACAAAAAGTATAGCGATTATGGCCACATGGTATTCGATAACGGATTTTTATACGGATACGTAGATAACCCCGAAACCGTTATCGGATAAATTATCGCCGTACTAGTTATCGGTAGTTTTGGAACAGTATAAATTATGCGATAACACCGAATCTATCGGTAAACAAATTTTATCGGATACAGATAACCCGAAAGCCGTTATCGCGATAAATTTATCGCGATAATTTATCGCGATAACGCCCACCTATGGCAATACTGATGCGCGATCTGTGGCATAGAGCTATGGTGGAATTTGTTTGTGCGAGTACTAGAATTTTAATGGTGAAATTTGTTTGAAAAAGTCAAAATATATGTGGTTGTAACATATAGTTCATCTGAAGGTAATGTTGAGGAGAATGTGACATCCTGGGATAATCTTAATTATGTTTTGGAAGCGGGGGTGAGTAGGACCTTCAGATTGATTATGTTCAGCTACATAAATGGTTGAATAGGTAATCGAAAAAGGGACGGTATGACAGGTGCCTTTGGAGTTGCGAGAGAAAATGAGAATGGTAGCAAGGTGTTTAATTTCTGAGAGGAGAGAGGTGTGTGGGTAAGTAATATATTCTTCGGGCACAAGAGCATTCATAAGTATAAGAGAGTTGGGGTAGGTAGAGATGGTACTAAGGTGAAATGTATGACTGATTTTGTGTTGGTGAAGAAGGAAATGTTGAAGTGTGATGGGGATAGAATAACAGATCATTATGTTGTTTTATGTAAGATTAAGTTAGTGGGGGGGAATGGATGGAGAGGAAAGAGATAAGAAAGGAAGTGGGGAGAATTAAGAGTGAGAAGTTAAGTGAAGAAAGTTATATGAAAAGTGTGTGTGAGAGCACTTGAAAATAAATCAGTTGAATGTGAACAAGGTGGAATTGGACAAATCTGGAAGCAATGAGGAAGCCTTAGTAAGAATGTCAGTAATAAATGATGAAATGAAGAGGTGATGCAAACTGTTAAAAGTAAAATATAGGCGTGGATTTGTGTGCTAAAAACCAATTAAAAGAAAGGTGTATGGAAATATATAGAAGGAAAAAGGAAGATTAAATTTTGCATACATAGGAGGAAAAAAATAGGAGGTAAATGGACAGTTTAGAGGAGGATGAAAGGAAGGAAGGAAGGAAGGAAGCACTGAAAATACTGTTTTCTGTGTCCAGTTAGAAATGCGAGAATGATCATAGATTAGTTGCTCCAAGGCCACTGTCAGGGACTGCTATTTGCTGCAAGTAACGATGCTTTTCTAAATTAAAAAAAGAATAGTCATTGGTATATAAGAGTGGATGTGTGATGAATGGTAGATATAGACATTAATGAATAGTAGAAAGAGGGTTGGAGATAGAACAGGGTATTGATATTGACTAAAATCACTATTAATGGATTTATGGGATGAGCTGAGACTTTATAAAATAGTTCCAACAGAGCGACTAGACGGGAAAAGATTTAAGAGAGAAAAAAAGATAAATACAGAAAGAAGGAAGATTCGAAGGCAAAGGCTTGATTGGCGCTCAAATCTATTATAAGTTTCAATATGTGTAGAGTCACAGGAATGCAGGATGCCAGCTCGGATGAACAACCTTTGCGAGTCACAGGAGGAATACTGTCAGGATAGTAGGCCCTTTTTAATTTAGATCTGCATAGAGAAGAAATCATATCCCCAGAATAAATTACAATGAATAAATTAATTACAGGCAGGCGAATAATGAGTGACTGAACAGGAATCGTTAAAGGTAAAATAGAGGGATGACTTTAAATTTTAGCTGGAGAGAAGAAATCATATCTTTAGAATAAATTAATTAGATGGAGGTGAATAACGAGGAATTGCATAGGAATAATGGAAGGAAAAAAAGTTATGAGTTGACATTCTATGAAAAATTCAAGAAAGCACAGAGAAAAATCAGATTTCCTATTGAGAAAATATTTTTTACTACAGTGGAGAAGAGTTTTGTTAGAGTCCAGGATCAAATATATGTACAATATGTTTATGGAATTTGAAGACTATGATGATTCCTGGAAAGCATGAGATAAGATTGAGTTTAACAAAAGTTACTGAGTTTTAGTCATAGGGAGATAGATGTAATGTATATCTTTAAGGCAAAGAATACAACCTTGGTTTTGCACTCCACATTCTACGTGTACATAACCCTTCAAGCCGAAGTAGTAATCATTCCCCAGGGGAAAACAAAGAAATTCAACCACACTCCTTCACAAAACCCCGCCATTCACTCCTATTATGCACCTTTCTTCTCCCCTTTGCCAAACTCACATTTCTCTTCTCCCCACATTCCTTCACGGACTCAATCCATTTTTTTCTTCTGTCTCCCAGCCAGTCGATTCCCAGCACACTCACCACTATATATCCACTTAACATCAACCGACTATCATCCAACCTTTCCACATGACCAAACCATCTCAAAGTACTTTCATTTATTCTCTCATTTACCCCTTTCTTCACACCACACAACTCTCTAATATGTTCATTTCTCATTTTATCAATTTTTCTCACACCTAACACGCCCCTAACATTGTTCATCTGAGCACATTGTACTTTAGATCTATATCTCTTATTTCAGACCAGTCTCCCTACTATACATTAACACAGGTAACAACATACCCTCATGTAAGACCCTAGCGCACTCAAGATTTAGTCCCTTTACATCCAAGAAAGATTTAATTGCATCAGCCACCTTCCTGCCATTCCCAACTTTCCTACTGCACTCTGCATCATCCGTTCCCTTTTCATCCAACATATATCCTAAATATTTAAACTCAGACACTTGTTCCAGCTGCTCACCATCTAACATACTTCACACTGAAGACTGTCCTCAATCACAAACCATAACCTTACTTATCTACATTTACTTTCAAACCCCTCCTTTTACACACCCTGCCAAATCTCTCTACCAATCCTCTCAAACTCTCTTCAGATTCGCTACACAAAGCCAAATCATCTGCATATAATAAGTAGGGCACCCTCCACGCACTTCCAATGTCCATCATTCTAACACAATCCCCTGCAACCCCACCTCTAATTCTTTCATAACCCCATCCATATACAAATTGAATAACCAAGGAGACATAACACATCCCTGCCTCACTCTGCTAACATATATATATATATATATATATATATATATATATATATATATATTATATATTATATATAATATATATATATATATATAGTTATATTAATTTATAATTGAGACTACTTTATATATATATATAAATGTATCGTATCATATAATGATCTATACATAAATGTATATATATATATATATATATATATAAAAATATATATATATATCTTTCTTTCTTTTCTTTATCTTCCTTTATTTTCCCAGAATTGGGAGTAGGTGCGTAAGAAGCATCGGAAAAGAAAAGCAGCAGAAGAACATGACAAGTCGAAAAGGAAGCCCAGTCTTACCGCCCCCGTCAGTACCATTAATTAGTGAGAGATACTCGTCGCAGTCAGAAACTCCACCCCTAAAGCTTCATGGGACAGAGATGGACCCTCACTATGTAGATCGTCAGTGTAAGGGTTCATCCTTGGCCCAGGTGGCCACAAGCATACCCCCTCACAATCCCCGCCATTCCCTCCTGTTATACACTTTCTCTCGCCTCTACCAAACTCCACATTTCTCTCCTTCAGACTTCGTTTCAACCGACTCAATCTACCTTTCTCTTCGTCTCCCAGCGCGGTCGTTCCCCACACACTCTCCATATACATCCGCTTAACCAACCGCCTATCTTCCTCTTTCCCACATGACCAAACCAATCTCAACATACTTTCATTTATTTCTCTCATTTACCCCCTTCTCCACACCAAACAACTCTCTAATAGTTCAATTCCTCATTTTATAATTCTTCTCACACCTAGCATGCCCTAAGATTTGTCCCATCTGAACACATTGAACTTTAGCTCTATACTTCTTATTCCCAGACATAGTCTCACTACCGATACAATAAACACTGGTAACCAGGGATGGCATTTTTAGTGATTTTTTTGATTTTTTAAAAAAAAATCATTTGTGATTTTTTTTGATTTTTTTTTATTTTTTTTTATTTTTTCCAGATTCGTAACGTCACGCGATATATAATTTGTAACTTGCAAAATATATATTTTTCGCGTGACGTTACGAATCCAAAAATCAAATATCAAAAAAAACATCAACAACAAATTGATTTTTAAAAAAAAAATCAAAATCACCAAAATTGCCATCCCTGCTGGTAACATACCCCATGTAAGACTCTACGCACTCAAGACTTAGTCCCTTTACATTCACCAATGATTTAATTGCACCAGCAACCTTCCTGCCATTCACAACTTTTCCTACTACACTCTGCATATCCGTTCCCTTCTCATCAACACATACCCCTAAATATTTAAACTCAGGACACTTGTTCCAGCTGCTCACCATCTTAACATTTCACACTGAGGACTGTCCTCACTTACAACCATAACTTACTCTTATCTACCGTTTACTTTCAAACCCATCCTTTTTACATACCCCTTGCCAAATCTCTCTACCATACTCTCAAACTCTCCTTCATGATTCGCGCACGCATGAACCCAATCATCCGACTTATAATAGGTAGGGCAACCCTCCCACTCATCTCCATTCCTCCAAATCATTCTAACACCATTTCCTGCCATTACCACCTCAATTTCTTTCATAACCCCATCCATATACAAAATTGAATACCAAGGAGACATAAACAACCCCTGCTCACCTCCGCTATTTATCCTAAACCAATCACCATTGACACCATTTATTCTTACACACGCTTCACTATCGTCATACCATTACTTTGGATTCCATTCAGACGCCTACCACCAACACCATATATCACTAAAACCTGCCATAAAGCTTCTATTAACTCTATCCTACGCCTGTTGTAAATCCATAAAACCTAAAATTATAATTTATTCTTCTTCTCCCTCATTTTCTCAATCATGTTTTTTCCATGTAAAGATTTGATCCACACAGGGTGGTCTACCACTCTAAACGCACCGCTTGTTCTATCACCAATCAGTCCCTCTTTCACTTATATGTATACTCTTTTGACAAAATACCAGCATATACCTTCCATACAACACTCACACTAAACTTATTCCTATAATTTCTTCAGTTCCCTTTTCTCCCCTTACCTTATATAAGGAGAGACTATTACCTGGCTCTTCTCCAATCCCTATGGAACTATTAACCCTCCCTAATTGCTTTATTACACAACTTCCAAAATCCATTCATCAACCACCTCAGCCTCTGCTCTTGATCATTCGACTAGTAATTTCATCTATACCTGCAGATTTCCATTTATCACTTCTCAACTCTACCCATTACGGGTCCTAATAACTAATACTTCATCCCCAATAATACTATTCCTTCTTGCACGCATCAAAACACACACATTCACTAACACCCCATCATTATTACTGTTTATATTGTGCAGATTTTCGAAGTGTTCTTTCCACACTCCCCTCAATCTATTTCATCAGTTACAAAAAGCACCATCCTATTCATTATTCTAAGCAGATTCCCTTATTCTCATTCTTAAACCTTCCGCGCTTCCTTCCAGAGAGCTTCCTATTCCTTGTATGTCCCTCATTCATCCTCCTTCCCAAACTGTTCATTTACCTCTTGTTCTCCTCTCACGTGTGCACCTTTTAGTAATTTTCTTTTTTCCTCGCTTATAATAAATCCAAGTCAATCTTCTTTTGAAACTTCATCATTTGCTTTTAGTAGATTCAAACCACGCTTCTTTTTTACCTTTAAACGCTTTCATCACCTCTTCATTCACCATTCGCTGTTAACATTCTTACTTCCTACTTTAGCACATCCACATCACTTTCCCTTTGCCTACTAAATTGCTTCCTTCATTTGCCCCCAGACTTGTTCAGTATCAACATCGTTCACATTCAACCGAATTTACTAGCAAGCGCTCTTAACATACTTATCCTTATTGTCTACATTGTTCACTTAACTTCTCAACTCTTAATTTTAACCTATCCTTTCGTATCACCTTCCTCTCCATCAAGCCCCCACTAACTTAATTTTAAACATAGAACAATATAATGATTCCGATATCCCATTCCTAAACCCCTACCTGATTTAATAACATCCAACAATACTTCAACATCTCCTTCTTCACCAACACAAAACAAATCATACTTTTTCAACTTCGATACCTCTCTACCTACACCAAATTCTAGTATACTTATGGATACTCTTGTGTTTAATAAAAGTATTACTTACACACACTCTCTCCTCACAGAAATCATCACCTTCCTACCATTCTCATTTTTTCTCACGCCACCCCAACCAACCTGTTATACCATCCTTTTTTGATCACCTATCCAACCATTCAGGTCTCCAAACACTATCAATCTGAAGCCTCCTCACCCATCCCAGGCATCATTCAGATTATCTTCAAAATCATTGTACTCCTCTTCAACGTTCCCTACGATGGTACATACGTCACAAAACCACAATGAACCTTGACCTTTCAAAACTTAAATTTAACCAATAGAAATTCCTCTAGGACTCTATCTCACAAAGTCACCATAGCTTTGTAACTACAGGTCAGCCATCACAAATTGCAACTCCTTCTCTCCCTCTACTCATTCTTTCCACACCAAGCACAACCACACTTTCACATCACACCACTTTATATTTCCTGTTTCCTTCATCTTTGTTTCAAGTCACAGCGCACACACTCATCTCTCTCGCTCTCTCTCACACCATACAATCCATCACCTCATGCTCCTCCGCTTTTAAACTCCTCAGTCATTTAATTGCTCTGAACATTCGCATGTACCGAATACGATCAACAATTCGCGTAAGAAATTAGATGGCCATTGTACGGACGATCACGGCCATACGTCCGAGGCATGCATCAGCATTCCTAGCAAGAGATAGGTAGTGGGTAGCCATATGCCAACGTGCCTTGTGGTTTTGATGCTGCTACGGTTAGGTCGATGTAAGATACCGTACCACCGCCTTAGTCGACTTCTGAGAGCGCAGGAACATACCGATGTGGGCAAAATTCTTTCTATATAATATTATTATATATATATATATATATATATAATTTATTATTATATATATATATATATATATTATATATATATATATATAATATAATTATATATATATATATATAATATATATAATATATATATTATATATATATATATATATATATATCCGCAAACCAACACACCCCGATAATAGGAAAACAAAAAACAACTCCAGAAAACTCAAATTAGACCATAACCCCCTACCGCTCAATTCGACAACAATCCATGATAACAGAACGCCATTGAAAACCCTCAAAATTCAACAGCATCAGGCCCCCAGACTCCATATCCAACCTGCACATAAAACACATTGAAGAATCACGCAATCCTCCTAATCACAGACATCTTCATAAATCTTGGCAAAACTTAACTACATTCACCCAATCTGGAAAAAAGCATACATAATCCCTAAACTCAAACCAAAAATAAAGACCCCAATTCTCCCTCCTCCTATTGCCCAATTTCTCTGCTTTGCTCCATCAGTAAAATTTGCTAGAGAAACTAATATTAAATAAAATTTCCAATCCTATCCTCTCGCCGACTTCAAACGGATTTAGAAGCCACCATTCTTACAACCACTAGCCCTCGGACCTCCCTCGACGTATATATATATTGGAACTTCAATAGCATATTGCCCACAGATCTTTAACTCACAGCATAGACCATAAACAAAGCATTTGACACCATCCCCACACACATCTTATTCAAAAAATCCTCCGTTCCCTCTAAAAAAATAATGACAAAAAATGGTTTAACCAAATTTCCTCACCCACCGTTTTTTGCCAAAAGTCTTATACAAAAACAACCTTTCCCACTCAATCAAATTACAAAACGGCGTCCCCCAGGGGGCCATTCTCTCTCCATTTTTATTTAACCTTTTTTCACCTGCAGAATCTGCCGTCACCGCCAATCCACCACTCCATCCAAACTTATCACTATGCAGCAACATCAGCCTTATTTCCCCAACACCCAGGCGTTAAACCACAGCCAGCCACAACATACCCAAGAATATCTACATTTATTAGAAAATTGGTTTAAATCTCCCAACAGAATGACCGCTCCCCCCTTAAGTCGCTCTATCCCCTTTTGAAACCACTGACCCAATCATCAATAACTCCCTCTCTCCCATAATTACACTGAATTCAACAACCCCCTGTGAGTCTGTTCGTGCCTTGCCTTTTAAACAAAGACCCTCAAAATATCTAGGACTTTACCTGAACGCGTACACCACCACATATAAACTGTGTTTCCCCCGACATTTGACTCCAAAATCACTTCCACAACTCAACGAAAACTAAGACATCCCGCGCGAGAGCCTTTCGAACACAACTTCAGTGAACGGGAAACACACACATGGGCACTACTATATACATGAAACAATTCTTATGATACAAAGTAATTTAAAACTAACGCTTCTTCAGCGAGGGTTTCTCAGCAATTCTCGCGGAAAACAAACACAACATAATTTACAAAAATCTCTCAAAAATACAGTCCCTCAGTAATTATCACAGGTTGCACTAAAACCAAACCACCCAATTGACAACATTACTAAACTTCGATGAAACCTCCAATCCTCCCCATTTCCATCACATCTGAGGAGATGGCTCGCGCGGACTCATTTCTATCCAGAAAAAACCCACTAACTCCTACCCCTCTTTGCAACAAGATTCCGCTTAAAATCCCCCCCTTTCTTCACCAGCTCAATTCTAGTGTACAAAGTGTCCAATAACATATAATATCCCATACATGACCGCCCACCAATTCCCAATAGGTCATCGGATTAACCCATAGCATACCAGCACTAACGAATATCTTACGATCAAAGAACCGACCCAAAAATAGTACATTTATTAAACACCACCCTCCCCACAACTCTTCACGCACGACACGCCTCTCGCAGAAAGAGGCCAAAAATGGACGCTCGCCTAGGGAAGCAGATCAGGTCAGCACCCAAAACTCTGCATGCGAATATAGTAATATAGAGTGAGAGATTTAGACAGTGTCCACCCGCGTGTAATATCCCACTTGCACGCAGATGTCACAATTCTCAAGATACAATAGGCACCTCCTTCTGAGGTGCCCAGCTCTCGACGCCCCCCGTCGCGCCGACTTCTCTATATCCTCTCTCCTCGACCTGTGGAACCACCCCGGTGGCGGCAGCCGGCTTCCTGGAAACAGTGTGGCCCTCCAATTAAACGGTGGGCCAGGAGGCAGAAGTAATATATATATTAGGGATGAGGCCGGATATCCGGCACTATCCGGTTATCCGGTCTATCGGCCAGAAGTTTTTTGCTATCCGGTATCCGGCCCGGATATGCATTGTTATGCCGGCCGGATACGCGGATAGTTACTTTCCTAGTAGGTTCTTCCTCGTTTGGGGGATATTCAAAAATAATTTAAAAAATTTTATAAATATATATATATATATTATATATATATATTTATTGTATATTATATATATATATTATATATAGTATATTATATATATAATATATATATATATATATATATATATATATATATATACTGTTTTAAGACTTCGGATGTTATGTAAATAACATTTATTTTATTTCATCAATTGTTAAATTAGTCTAAATACATTTTATCTAAAATTTGGTGGCGACACGTTTTATAAATTATATTCATTATAAACTTAAGCTTAAGAAAAATTTGTATAAAAAGTAAAAGAATAATTGTTGATTTCAGACTTTTATTCATGCATTTAAGCCTTTTAAGTTTTGTTGTTAAATTATTCACTTATTTACCAAAGAACTTTAATAAAATACCCGATTGCAAAAAATGCGATTTTGCGGGTGCCTGCCCAAGAGGTCCAAAGATGGCCAAAATTTGTCGACTAATAAAGTTTTTGCATTCCCCACTGAAATTGATTCCAAACAATTTTTTTTGTAGTCCGCTAATTGGCGGAATTAAATTGCGGGAATGATATAGGCATTCCGCTAACAGCAATTCCGCAACATTTTTCAAATTATCGCAATCGCAATTACGCAATTTTATTTTGGTATTCCCTAAATTGCGAAATTGCGGATTAAATTACGGAACGGCCCACCTTCTACATATGTATATATAATATATATATATTATATTATATATAATATATATATAATATATATATTATATATATATATATATATATATATATATATATATTAATATATATAGGTTGACATATGTATGGATCTACACCACAGTGAGTCATACCCTATATTAAATATACAGGGTGTCTCAACGAGTGCTAAAATGTTTACAGCGGTGTAATCAACCGTACGGGCATGTTTAAGCGATGAAAATGTGTAAGAATATATCAAAGTCTCGAATATTTAATTTCTTAAGTAGGAATGGGATATGTTACGTTGGTGTCTGCGCACGCGCATTACGAAAACCGCGCAACAAACATGCAAAATGTCGAAATGGGATGGCTATTTCTTTTATGGCCTTTGTGAATGCACCATAAAAGAATGAGGTGGGCTCTTCCCGTGACATTAATTGTGAATCACGAGCTGTTGTTCGTTTCCAGCATCGATCACCCATTAACAACTAGATTCCGTCATCCGTAGACAGTATATGTGCGTACAAAAGCCTGAAACCATCGTCCAACTATCTAAATATATTGAGGTAAATACAATTGGTCATATCCCAATAGTATTTAATAAAAAAGCGATAACACAAGCTAACAGGATTAAATTAAAATACCATAGAGATGCTAGACCCTTTTAGATTACTTGATTATAGTACTAATGTAGCCTAATCAAAATCGCCATGTTGAATTGTACAACCAACTAGCAACTAACAGCTATCCATATGGAGGTTATGTCATACCTATGAAGTGTTATGCGTAAGAAGGTGGTAGTGAAAACGTCATAGCTTCAATGAGTGTTTGTTAGTCCCAGGCACCATACATTTGGACATGGCCACGTGCACGCAGTATAAGGTCGACCGGAGGACAAAAAGCGGTTGACATGTTGGCAGGTGATGCATTACACAGAGACAGGAATGCTCGCAGAGCTTGCGCAGAATATGGACATACGTTATCTCACATCACGACTTCGCCGAGCGCTCATTGGCATTCCCAGATAGAGTTTACAGACGGAGTTCAAGGTACATGGGTATACCCCCTCATCACATACGGGAGGGGGGGTCGTGTCCCGTACCATTTCGACATCGACTGGAACGTTCTGCTATATCACCAGTGCACACACACACTCCCAACGTTCCTCATTTACCGTCAGCGCCTTAGGGTTTTTTTTTTTTCCGGGGTCTTGGGAATTATCGAAGGAAAACCATCACCGGACGGACTTCCGGTTGTTGCAGACAAAGTGTATCCATTATATGGCCATAAATTGGTGCATGGTTATGCACTCGTTGGAGACCAACAAGGGCTCTGGGAATTCCTAGCTGTCAATTGATGCCTTCTAATGGGATGTACCTTGGACTTCTTGGAAAATCTCTTATGGACCGACTGAATCTCGCTTTACCAGATACTAACGTATGTATATAACAGTGGATACTTCAGACATTGGGCGGGACACAAACTCCGTCCTAACATTCACTCAGCCATCACCCCAAGGTCCTCCATACTCAGTCAACGGTTTGGTGTGGTATACTGACATAGTAGGATTATCGGCCTTTAGTTCTTCGATGGGCAGAGATTTTGACAGGACATAGCGTTACCTCTTCTCTTCTCGTCGTAGATCCTTTCCCTGCAGACCGTTCCCCTTGTGACCTCCTGCGTGATATACCTTTTAAAACCACAAGAAGAATATATTACTACATGATGGTGCCCTATATATAATGAGCTATAGTGCAGACGACCGCGTACCTCGACAACCTTTCCGGGAAGAATGGATCAGAAGATCTTGGTCCACCTTTCCATGGCTTGCGCGTTTCACAATAGCCACGACTTTAACACCAACTGGACTACTTTCTGGGGGGTACTATCTCAAACATGACCGGGTAACGCTGGTTTTAATGACCGCAGTTTCACCTCGCCCGATGATCTTTCGTCCGTCGAAATACCAACGCCTTGTAGGGGAAATCAACGCCGGCGTCACTTGTCATTTGCATGAATGAAACCTGCGCCAGAGGGCAGACGGCAGTGTGATTACGCGTGGATGGAGGCGTCTTCGACCAACATTTGGTAAATACTGTAAATGTACAAGTTGAAACGACCTGACATTCTTCTCCCTTCTTGTCATGTTGTGGAAAAGAATTCCAAGAGGGTGTTAATTTGTTATGATTACTCATTAACATACGTTATTACATTACAATGATATCCGATATTATGGTAGGGTCTTGAATACCATCTCTCTTCTGTCATGGAAGGTC